>JAYRBW010040193.1:0-11708 GCA_036023295.1 Invenusta paracnida
GACGCAGGGGACCCCAGGGAAGCTATTCCACCCTGTGGCCATCCATTAACAAAAAATGCCGACGGAATTTTTTTTTCTAGCCTGGCTGGCCTACTATATTACTTTTTACAACTTTTGTGGCGGGATCTAACAACTGCCCATATTATTCCACTAATAATTGGGCTTTTAAAACTGCATTGTCAACACTTCATGTGGTTGATAGAATTTGTCATATCATTAATAAATAAAGTTATCAAATTTAAAATCCTGTATGTTACAGAATTGAATATGAAAAATGTATTATTTTCTTCATTTAACATTATAGTTAAATTTGAATAATTATGGTAGGAAGTATTAATAACTATTATAGTTAAATTTGAATAATTATGGTAGGAAGTATTAATAACTGCCTTATATCTAGAGCTTTCGATTGATATTATCAATGCGATTATCAAGGCAAATATTTATTTTGATTAGATTATTTACGAAATTAACTATACAAGAAATGTGCTATATGAAAACGTTGTATTCTGTATTTACTTTGTTATTACATTAAGATTTAATGTTTCATATTATGAATCATGTTAGTGCCGTTCTCTTATAAATCTTTGACTACTATACCATCTGATTTTCTATATAAAATATTTTCATATATTTAAAAAATACATGATCATTATTTAACAAAGATAATTTTACCTATCCATTTGCTGCCTATAACTATTTTGCTTTTAAATTATCCCATTCAGTAAGTGGATTCCATTTGATATCAAAAGGAAAACCTACTACACAGAGCAGTACTGAAAACGAGGGCAAAGCAAATCGAGCTGTTGATGGAAAGACGTCGACAAAATGGTCAGATAACAGCTGTACCAGAACTAAAGATGAGAAAGGTTCTTTCTGGCAGATCGATCTTCAAATTGCTCATTCTATCGATGCAATCGTTATTCATTCAAATACTGACTGCTGCAGAAAAATGCATGGGAACTTTAAGGTGTTTGTAAGTATTTCTAAAATGTATTGACGTTCATTTAACTATTCAAATTGAACTGAGTAAACAAACAGTAATAAAGGTAACAAACAGACTGGTTTTAATTATTTTTTTAAATAGAGACGAAGTTGTAAAAATTGTTATAATTTAATAAAATAATGACTTAAATTAGTAAAGCATTAAATCTAAAAATCGATTGCAGATATTCCTCTTCATTAAAAAGTCACAATCCATCTATTAATTGCGTTTTGGAAAACCAAGTAAAATATGCTAATTAAAACTGTACCTTTTGCCTGTCAATAATATTTCGAACTTAATTTAAGTTAATAGTATTTATTTTAATTTTAGATAAGTGCTGTCTTAGAAATACTATCCGGATAAAATTGCAATTTATTAATTAATTAAACTTAATTAAGAAAACGTATATTTCAATCTTTCAAAGAAACTATATACGACATTATATTTCCAGAAAAAAAAACTTTTCTAAAAATCATTTTTCGAACTATTTTATTTGTTATTAAAAGTGGTAAAAATCATAAATAAAAACAAATATTACAAGCAATTAAATTAAGCAATTTTTACAAATATACGTAATTATATACCTACTTCATTATTCTTTGTTTAATCCAACTACTTGTCTTATATATTAATCATCCAAGTTCTGTTTCTGTATTTAAATTGCGCAACCTCAGTCGTGAAAATTTGTATTTTAATTTCTGATTATGTGAAAAACCTATTCTAATGAACAAAATAATTTGTAAAATGACCATATATTACGAGTAAATAAATTCTATTGTACATTAACTATGTTTATCTTGAATTCACAGATGTGTAACATAAATTTGGTTTTCTAAATTCTATTTTTTTTAAATCAAGATTGGCGATACTGCCGAACCATCTAAATTATGCACGCATATCACAGAAAGGGATATTGTATTGGTTAGCTTCAAGTGCAACCTTAAACATGCAAAGGCACGGTATTTAAGAATCCAAATAAAGGGAGCATTGGCTATGTGCGAAGTTCTTATATATTCAGCTGGTAAGTGTATACTGCTTTAAATAGTTTTACTTATCTATCTTTATCATTGTTTGTATGGAATTGTTCCGAATTTCATCACCACAAAAAATGGCATCTAATAAATTAGTATTTTGAAACAACTTTAAAAGCATGCAATTTATAGCCTATATTGTTGACTAAAATATATAAATGCAACCCGAAATCATTTAAAAATGTGACCAGTATTTTTGTTATGGCCATCTGTTTACTGAAAAGTTAAATTCAGTGCATACAAATATATACAATAAATTTATTGATTTCTAAATTTATGTCTATAAATTATTAGAGCTGTATGTAGAAAGCTCCTTTTTTATAGGGACCTGATCAAGTAATTAAAAAGTACTACAAATTTATATTTTGAGTATAATTTATTATGCACAAATAGAGTATAACAATATGTGCACACACATACTATGAGAACTACGTATAGTCTATCATAGTATGATATAGTGCGAAAAGAATTGGATTGGAGCTAGCTATAATGACTAATTGTTTTGCAGTCCATACGATTGAATCTTTATTTAGATCTCCTTATGATCGAGTTCACGATCTATTCGTAAAAGTTTAATATAATATTTGTCAGCAACTTTTGAGGAGTGCAACTTTATTGCTATTATGTAACTATTGGATAAAGTTTAGATATCATTTTTTCTTCCGGCTATAACTAATATTTCATACCTAAAAATAGGGTTCATATAAGTTCATCTATGCTCATATTTTGTGAACATAGTTACAGCCAATATATACAAATATAAACAAATACATATAATATATATTATTATAACATGTTATACAATTATTTTTCTTTACACGATTTTAATATTGGTATTGTACTAAACCTATACTTTCTCTATAAACAATATTTTTTCTGTGTTTAACTTTTCAATTGATTTAAATACATTAAAGAGGATTATTCTATTTAATTATCTAGAAAATTTGTAATAAGAAACTTCGACGTACCAAACTTGAATTATCTATAATAAGTTCGATCACTTCACAACATCAATTTTACAAAATATATAAAAGTAGCTTTGAAATAACCTTAGTCCCCTATCTCAACAATTATATCTTTTGTTATATTCTATATATTTAATATCTATATAATTTATAATGTTAATTTTAAATAAGATAAACAATAAAACCGTACCTACAATTATACAAGTTATAAACAATTTTTATATAAAATTTCCCTCATTAATAAATAAAAAGTATACACGAAATATTAAGAAAAAAACTAAAATATATTTCTTTAAGTAAAGATTACTTGACTAAGTTGAGTATTACTTTCTTTAAATGCTTGTTATTTTCCGTTAGTATAACAAGGAAACCGTTCAATTTGAACATTAATAAACTGATTTGATTTGTGATTTCTTATTTACAATCGCTGTTAAAGCTCATAATCAAATCTCTACACATGCGTCCACATTTTAACTGTAAAATTGTTACATTGAATTTCAACAGTAAGGCCATAGAGTAATTATATACAGAGATTTCACTCTTATTGATTCTGTATACCGTTCAATACTACTATGTTGATACCCGAAAGCTTTTGCAAAATAATGTTAAACAGTAGTTAAACAGATTATGTTGTACAAAAGTTTTAGGCATATAGGCAATATATCATTATAGGCAATATATCATTTATGATAGACAACTTATGCATGTTAAAATTGCATGAATATATATACTTGTTCTTAAAATGAATTTCATAAAAATATTTTATACTACTTTTTTGTAACCCATTTACATAAAATTTAAAAAGATTTTTATATACGACGATTTACAGCGCGATGTATATGAAATCAATAAGAGTCAACAATCTGTGTTTAATTACTCTATGATATAAACCTTAGAGTAAATATAGATAGAGTTTTGACTCTTATTGATTTCATATGGATCGCGTTGTAGTTTTGTAAATATAAAATCGTTTTATTTTAATGAATTTGATGTGATTGGATAGACTAGAAGTTGTGTTAAATATTTTTATTATATTCATTTTAAGAGCAAATATACATATTCATACAATTTTAACATAAGTAAGTTTTCTGTAATATATAATTCATTGCCTGTGTATATTTAAAACTGTTTTACAGCATAAACGATTTAACTGCTGTGAATTTTAGAAACATGATCATGCAAAACCTTTTGGGTAGACGAATAGTAGTATACAACTGCATACAGAATCAATAAGAGTCGAAACAATATGTATAATTACTCTATGACATAAACGATGAAATATGCAAGAATATTTTGTTTTATTATTTAAGAATTTTACAAAATCAATTTATTTTACGTTGTATGCATGAAAAAATATTAATATAGAAATATTTTGCAAAATATGAATTGATATCTAAACAAAAACGACAGCGTCGCAAAAATAAAAGCCAAGAAACGAGCTCCTCAAAACCAAAAAGCAAAACTTATATTGATGATATGAAATACAGCCATTAAAAAAATGATATAAAAAGGACGCCAAGATTTAATTATTACTATGATTACTGTTAAAAATCAATATATATATATATAAATAATAAGCAACATAAGAATGTCTAAACTATAATTTCATAAAAATAGAGAGCAAAAAATTATGAAAAATTCTTTGCAATGAAAGATTTGTACGGAAGAAAGGAAACTCGTATACATATTTGCTTTGTAATTATATAATAAGCTAATAATAATTAAAAGTAAAATATAAAAGAATAAAATAGTAATCAAAATACAATTCATACCACTGTCATGAAATTTTTCATCATTTATTTTGTTCTCTATTTTCATAAATTTTCCAGTTTAGATATTCATATGTTACTTATTAATCTATAAATATGGACTTTTAACAGTATGTAACATTTAAATCTTGGCGCCCTTTTTAATACAATTTCTTTAATGGCTGTATTTAATATCATCAATATCATGTTATATGTTTGCTTTGGATGAGCTCGTTCCTTGGCTTAATTTATTAATTTATTTTTTTTATTAAAAATACCATAAATAGGTATTGTTCAATGACTTATTGTTGTTATTGATAATTGTTGTTATTATAGAAATAATTGGACATAATTTTGAATAAGTACTATTCGTCCTGCCTGCATGCAGGATGACTTGTACTTTAACATTAAACTAATACACGATTATTTATTTTTAATTAATGATATTCTGTTAAACATTAACGTTTTATTAATTTATATAATATACCTACTATCATATATTTAGTTAATAATACTAAATCATTATGCAGATAGCAAACAATTAATACAATTTAATTCTTGATCAAATTAAAGTGAATAACATTTATATATATAACTCAAATAGCATTATTCGCCTCAGCTACGTATCTTTACGTCTCAAATATACGTCTTAGATACGTGCGCAATAACCACTTTTAGGGTACTTTTGCTACGTTTAGATACTGGGTGTTTGCTATGTATATAGATAAGTATCTTTTGCTACGTTTAGCTACTTTATTCTTTTGTTGCATTAAGCAAACGATTTTATACGATTAGTATTGAAATACCTATATATGTATAATGATTGTACATATTATGCAACTATGTAATTCATTACTTCAAGTAATTGTATACATTAATTATGTCCATATTTATAGCTCCTAACACAAAAAGAATTTAAATATAGAAGACATAAAACATAGCGATAATCACGAAATACTGTTTATTCAGCTTAAATATAAAATATCATATGAAATTAATGGTTTGGGTAATAGTTATGTTATTACTATATTAGTAGTTACATATTACATTACTAATTATTACTTCTACCGTTTTTTTTATTAAGCTGTTTAATGTACTCTAGACTGATGTACATGTATGCAGTCAAATATCGCTTAATAATGTAATGAACTCTATTATTATATTAGTTTCATATAAATTAATCAATATATATTAATCAGAATATAAAGTAAAACAAATATCTGTGTACGATAGTTAACTGAGTTTAGGATCTCCATGCCTAGAAATCCTAAACTCAGTTAATTTACTATATTTTTTCCCTGTCTAATATCGATTTTCACAGAATGTACGCTGCAGAATTTACTGTAGTAAAGATTTTTATTTAAAATATCGAATTGTCAGATTTTTAATATAATTGATCTGCATTTATTAGTTTATTTGATTTTCACTTATCTTACGTTCAGTTATGTCAAACTTTTCTGATTTTAATGATAGCGACTTTTTAAATTTATTGAATAAAATTGATCAACAAGAAGAAGTCCCTAATTCTAAACGCTTTGCAGAAACCACCACTGAAGAGTTAGAAGAGTGTGTCAAATCTTCTGTACCAAAAGCTATCTTAAGCAAAAGCAATTGGTCAATGAAAATATTTCGACATTGGTTAGCAGAATGGCGCTTAAGATTGGATGGAAGTTTAATAGTATTAAAACCAGTGGAAGAATTCCATCAGTCTGATCTTTATTTCTGCCTTCAATACTTTTTTGGTGACATCCGAAAACAAAAAAAGACATTTGTACAGGTATTCAATTTTTTTACTAACACTGGGATGGTCTATATCTATTTTTAGCGATGCAGTATTTCTTTCCTCGAGTAAAGTTTTAGACGCACAAATGAAAATTTCGGTAAAAATGGGATTAGTTGTTCCTAAAAAGATAGCAGTGATTATTACTCACGAATATGAAGATAGACTCTGAAAAAATGGATCGTTCGGTTGGGCAAATCCTAAACAATTACTTAACTAAGACACTCATTTATTTTTTCTGTATTCATTTTACAGATGAGGCCTGATATTGGCCGAAACCGGTTCGGCGCTGTTCTGACTACTGCTGTACTGGCTCTGCATAGTAGTTATATCTTATTTAGTTTACGAGCTGCCCAAGAACACCGAGATTTAGACTATGGGGATAATTCTCAAATACAATTAAGCTGGTTGATTCCAAAGGAATAGAATACTTGGAATACGTTGAACGAGTTTAAAAAAATCAACAATTTGGATTGAAATGAGAGCCAAAGGTTACTCGATTGTATTGCAGAAGCGATAAAAGTAGGTGTCCTGTTGAATGCTATAAGCGTTATATTTCACACAGACCGGAACAAAGCGGACGAGAGGGTTGTGATGCATTCTATTTAGCTATACTTCCAAACTCAAATACAAATGTGTGGTACAAATCTTGCCCGCATGGAATTCACTCAATTCAATCAGCAACAAAACATGTGACCCAATCGCTTAACTTGGATGGGTTTGTTTCTAATAGCAGTCTTCGTAGAACAGCTCAAAATCGATTTCTTCAAAGTGGTGTACCAAAACAAGTGATCCAAAAAAAGACTGGTCGTGTTAGCGACAATGCGGACGCAGCATATATTGATGGCGGTGTTTTTGAACAACAAATGTCAAAATCTCTTTACTGTGAGTTGCCAACATCTTCCAAGAATTCAGTGAATCAAGTTGAACAAAATTTCACAAACACAAACTTGCCACGAATTTATTTGTCTAGTTGTAGCAACTGCACCATCAATATCACTATGAATGACAAACAGTAAAATTCAATATTTCATGTTAATGCAATGATTGTGCCGTTTATTATTATTAAACATAAACTTTTCAATATTGGTATACTGTTGACGTTTAATTGATAGTTCAAATCATAGAAATATAATATTTGTATTTTTATGGTTCATATTATATTGTATATTATCCATTTTATATAATTGATTGAAAACTTCTATACTCTGTGTATAGTAATAGATTTTTATATAAAAATAAAATATCTATTATACACTTAGAATTTATTTCATTATATGGTACAGAGTACTATAGACAGTGAAAAATATTGAACTAAAGTTTTCAAATATAATAAATTTCCTTTAATAAATAATTTGAATTTCAAATAACTAGAAGATACATAGATATAAATATACTTTAAATAAACTTCATACCATTTTTATGTTTTCAAAACTACTAGAATATTATAGTTAATCAATATCTATGATGTCAAGTCAAATTAAATAATTATACTTCTGACAAATTATTGATTCTTTAGTTTGGATGTTTCAGTGATCATGTACTGCTTAAGAATAAGAAATGCATTTGGAATAAATATTGATACTCTATGATTTCCTTAGAGACTGATTAATAGATAGAATAATTACAGTTTTTGACACTTATTGCTTTAATATACATTGCGTTGTAAATTGTCATCAATAAAAAATCGTTTAAATACATTTTACGAATGTAAAAAGGTTGAATAATGGTTAATACTTAGTATTAAATAGTTTTATTAAATTAATTTTAAGAGAAAATGTATATATTCATACCATTTTTATGTTTTCAAAACTACTATTAGTTGTAGAATGGTGGATGTCGACTTCACCACCTAACCCCCCCCCCCCCCCCACGCACCTATCAACCAATCAGAATCGTGAGGTCTTCAGCCAATGACAGGGCTCACACAGTATATATGGAACGGAAAGGAAATTATCTTGCCCTACAAACAATAACTATCTTTCTACTGTCTATTTAGATCGTATACATGCCTAGTTATTCAGATAATTGTTAGCCACTTCCTATAAATGTTGTTGTACTCCTATTAAAATGTTTTAATTATCAATTATATGTTTTTTTATATTTATATATTTATCTTGAATTCTCATTTTGCCTTAAGCACCTGGGTTAAAATATAAAAAATAGCGAGTTTATCCATAGAAATAAGTATATTTTAGTTATAACAAGTAAAAGTAAGATGTCGCACTACTACAGGTGTGAGTGTTTACATTAAACAGCAGAGACTATAAAATGTCCTTTTACGGGCGTTTCGGATACTTGAGGTCTTTATATAGAATTGTTGTTAATCATCTTAGGCATAGTAATAAGCATCCAATATATATATACATATAGTAATATAGTTAGGATAGTGCTCAATGTCATAATGAGTGCAGTAAACTTTCACATTACAAATAGCAATCAACAATAGGCCTTAGAATTACACAGACGATATTATAGATGATAATTGTTGTAAAAATTTGTAGAAACAGACCCATAATGTTTATAGGTTATCCAAAAATTGACGAATATTTGACCTTAATTGCACCTTTGAAGCATTGTAAAAGTCTAGGTAATTTTCATCCAGTGTACATGAATTCAAATCACCCATCGCCTCATCCATGTTTTTCAATGCGTCTGATTCCCGCAATAGGTATTGTACAAAGGATAGTCCAATTCTTCGTAAAATTGTTCCAATTTTCCACTATAAGATATATATTGTCATCGGTTCCTGTACGATACAAGTAGGTAAGCGGAGGTTCCATATCCGTATTGTGAGATTCCGCCTCCTAGTCGGATTCACCTAGTCCCTCATCACTACTGCTCTCCATTTGTTAGTCCCCCTCACCCTTCTAGCCTTACGCACTTATTTGTGTGCAAGTCAGAGAAACGAGACAGATGTTGAGGGGATCAAACTCATTTTATTAAAACATCAACAGTATTCGTAGTAGTACAATAAAATCCCCAATCTACCACAGGGATAAGTGCCGTCTAACAAACTGTCTAATAATAAAGGCACCATTACTATTACGAGCAAATGTTCGTACAGTCGCAGTCATAGGCAGCTTACATACAAGTCTTTTATATAAGAAGTACTTAGTGTTGTTAGAGGACCCTGAATAAAAGTAGAGTTAAATGTTCATCCCTTACAGCACTGTTTATTTAACCAAAGTTGAACATGAGACAGAACACAGATTCAGCTATCCAACAACATATGCAGCCATGGACAGCATAACCCGCATAGCAGCACAGGGAAGCAATATACGCAATCATGGGCAGCATAACCCGTTGGATATAAAAACATATAAATATATATATTTAATATTCTTTTATAATTCAGTCGAAGTTGCAACAAAAACTTCTTGTACAAGATGCTTTTCCAAATTATTAAACAATATACACTAATCGTATTAACTAAACTTTTTTAGGTAAGTAACAACTATATATATATATGTATATCTAAATACAAATTTAATTTGGATATATTTGAAGAGAATTAAAGGGTGTCTTTATTCAAAGATATTGATTTTAGTTTTAAACGTAGTGTTTCAATATAAAAGAGCATATCCGCGAAAACTCGGACGCAAATAAATAAATATTATTCCAGTATTTCGGCTTATCAATATCTTTATTTTTTCAAATATTTTGCACAAGGCAAACCTCAATTTTATCGCATACAATATATAAACATATTAGCTTATAATTATTTATTATTAGCTTCTTAGTTTTTATTATTAGCTTCGCAACAAGATGTGATGCTATTATTACTAAGAAAATATTCACTAACATTATCAATAAAAAGTGCGCATTTTCGTCTTTTCATTCCAAAGCTATGTCTAAAAATGAGACACGTAAGATAAATATTCTCATTTAGTCAACTGTGTGTTCTTAATTATAATCATATTTATTTGTTCAGTCTTCGACGAAATTATACAATCGAAATATGTCAGTGTTCGAGAGTCAAATGATAAAGCCTACTTATTCGTTTTTAATTTAATTATTGTGACACATTTTATACCCAAACTAATTGCTCATTTTCATTAGTTTTCCTCGAAATGATTGCCAAACCTAAATTGTTATTTGGAAAATTATGGGACATTTTGACAAACTGGACAGACAGTACAATATTTCATGCTGTTCGGTCTTTTGAACATATTATACTGTAGGAGTAATAATACTTAGTTAATTAATTAACTAAGTTTTTTTATTTAGACAACCGTTTATGGAGGCATATCTGTCATTGCAAAACTGCAAAAAATAGATTAAATTATATTGCATTACAGTATTCAGAAATAAATTGAAATTGTAACAAAAGGAAATAGCAAAACAGATATTTTAATAAAATAAAATAAAAGTACAAAGTATACTACAATAATATACTGTATTATACAACATAAAAGAATCATGATATATGATATCCTGATATCGATGACATGTAACTTTTAAATATTTTATAATAGATGTTTATGGGAAATTATAAAATACTTTCCAAAAGAATCAGTTAAAAACATAGGCACAATAAGATGGACAAAGCTATGCGTAAATATAGGATCTGTATTAACAATTAAATATTTACGTTCTTTCAAAATTCATAACATTTTACCAGATATATCATTGTTTTATTTATAAAATGTTTGCTAAAATTGAAGATATAAACATTTAAAATGTGGTTAAAAATATTAAATACAGGTACATAAATGTATGTTTGAAACCATTTTTATTGTTGCAGATGTGCGTTATTGTTATAATCATTAATAGAATACATATATTGATGGTGTGAAAATTGGTAGGTTAAATGATATTATTGGAGTTGTGATTAGTTTAATAAGAAATAAAACGATGTGATTTGGAGTAAAAATAATTTGCTATAGCAAATGGGAAATGTCAAAAATGAAGAATAACCACAACAACGAACGATTGACTAATTTATCAATATTATGTTTACAAATTAATGACAATTCCATTTTAATATAACTTAAAGGGTAGAGTCCAATTTCATGGTGTCCTTGTAGACAACGACTTCCAAGAGCATGTCAGCAACTGTATCATAAATTTTCGAAACTTGGACAGAATGACAAAGTAGATGACAGGATTGATGCAGGAGTTCAACGAGACAAGGAAAACACCAATCTTCTGCAGAGGACCTTCCCAGTAATCACCACCAAGAATATCCCAATAAAT
>JAYRBW010040204.1:0-11708 GCA_036023295.1 Invenusta paracnida
CCAGAACCACCACTTTTAGTAAAGTAAAAAGATTAGGGGTAAAAATAAAATTTGCTAATGAATATCAAATGTGTTTTACTTTTTATATGATAAATACAATTAATAAATTTAATTTTAAGATTTTTTTGTCAAGCAAGTGAAGCATTACTCTACGAAAGAAAAAAGTCCCCAAATGATGATTGATTGTCCTCAAATCATCCACGAATACAATACACATATGGGTGGTGTCGACCTGGCTGACATGCTGAATTCTTTGTATCCATGATCTCTCAAGTTTGTAAAGAATTACAGATACATTTTCTTTTGGTAGCAATGACTAACGAATGGCTTCTACATTGAAGAGATGCTGATGCGTTTGGCATTGAAAAAAAGAGAAGCAGATGAGCTTAGTTCAGTTTACGATAGACCTTGCCGAGTCCTTGATGCATGCAGATAAAGTCACTGAAAGGAAACGTGGGTGACTATCAGCAAGTCCTCTCCCAACTACTCCCCCCCCCCCCCTATAAAGACCGTACTCGGTGACATCAGTCTAAACACACACACACCCTCACGACAGTCAGCACCAGTTACTGGTGTCCGAGAAGATCGCCTCGACCACTGGCCTGTACATCTTGAATGTCAACAAAAATGTTACGACTGCGAAGTTGGAACAGGAATACAAGGCTACACAAGGAGTAACATCTTCGCTTGACAAAAACCAGAATCTGCTTTATTGATTACCATACATAAAGGCTGAACAGGACAATCTTATTGTAGCGTTATTTTATCACTATTACAAGGGAACTTACACTATACAGTATTGCTGTGGCTCTTATATTGATGTCTTACATTCTTTATTAAAAGATTTATATAGTTAGTTCTTTATTGTACTTCTGTATTCTTGTAAAATATATATTTTTGTAAATTATTTAATGTATTTAAAAATGAATGACGGTAGTTCTTACTGCCCCAAGTTGTATATATACAACTTCTTATAATTTTTGTTCTAAAATATAGATATCGGTAAAGGTTGTAATAATGTGGTTCAAAGTACTCTATGGTAATATAAAATGCAAGTAAACAAAATGTTTTTAGACGAAGCAATTTTGGGCATGAAATGGTTTAAGGAGATATAGTATTTTGAAATATTTACTTTCTATTCTATGTTAGTAAAGTGTTTATTTATTTCTGCATCTATGTCGTAGTTAACGTATTGAAATGTTCTGTATAATATGCACTATGTCACTTTAAATCTGTTGGTCTAGTTTGAGATGCCGCCTATATGTTATTTAAGAGAATCACTCAGAAAGTGCATTTAAGGATAGATGAAATAGATACTTGTGTACCAGAATAATGCCAAGTTTGCAATGGTTTTACTTTATAAGCATAAAGTCCAAAACATACAGCATATAAAACTCCAGCTTAGATAATAATATTTGTGTCTGAATAACGCATTAATAATAACAATGTATCCTTATAAAGTATTCATGTTTTAGTTTGTAAGCTTTAGACGTAGATACCTAGATACTAAAATCCATATTATGCACCAATCTGTTTATATTTGTTAGACAAGCCATTTGAAAATCTTAAAAGGCTTTTACATTTTCAATGTTTTGATGGCATTTTAATATAGCAACGGTTCTATTAAATTCTCAGCAGAGTGTATTTTTAATGAGATTAGCATGGGTTGTCGAACACATTAATATCTTTCCAACAATTTATGTGTTTCTCTCTTTTGACGCTGGTTTTATTTAATTTAATATTTACAACGAATACATTTTTTATTTATTTAAAAATAGATAAAAATCCAATATTTACATTATTTTTGGGAGCCAGTGCATACATGTTAACGTTAACATTAAATTCAAACCATGTTTTCATCAATTATAAGCTGTAAACTGCTCAGGCTACTTCATTTTCACCATGTAATTTATGGTTTATCTGTGAGTCACAGAAGTTGCCTTGACCAAACGAATTTAACCAATCGATATCTACGAGCAATAAAACGTCAGTAATACATAACAGATGTGAATAACAAAAATTATAATTTTTAATAATCTACCTAAGCCAAAACTTATTTACTCTAAACATTATCAAGGCCATAGCAATACAATTGTCTGTGATTATGACAGTGAAAATCATTATTTCATTGACAAACCTGATATATATTTATCATTTTAGGTGACTAAAAATACGCATAGAACATAAAGCTTGGCATCTCTTATTTTTTCTTACTGAAACGAAAATCATTTATTTGTGTAACTGAGAAAGTCTTTTAAAATATCAATTTCTATAGTTTATTCCAGGATTCGCAGAGGATCATTGCACAGTTTTTATAAATGTCATTTTTCCGCAACTTCTCTTGTGACTAGGCATTTTTTCAAAATTTAAATTTTGTATTTTCTTATATTTCATAATTTTAAAATATAAGGTTACTGTTGTGAATTTTTGACATAAAATCAAAAAATACTTTACGAGTGGTAGCCTAATAGTAATGTAATAATTTTGTATCTACGTAATTATCAAAAAGAAAGATAAATTATAATTTAAATAGTTACAATATTTCATTTGAGTATAAAAGCACTTAATTACAACAAATTTGAGTTACAAAAAAAGAGAAAATTAAGAGAACAGGGAAGATTTAGACAAATGTCGTTGATGAATAATTTATTTAATTTTTTTAGTTTTTTTATACGTGCTATCGAGGCTCTTGTAGGCATTGGGGCCAGCTTTCATTTTTAATGGCATAGCAGTAATTTGGAGCGCAGCATGGCCGAAGTATGCGAAGTGGACAAAACTTGTTGGCTTGGATGCAATCCGCTGAAAAAAAAGAGAAGGCTTGTATTAATTAATATCTCTAATTACATTGAAATAGAAGTAGGAACAGGTAACTAGAAGAGACAAGTCAATATAAGGATTCGTGCAATTCGACCAAATTATTTTCCAGCTGCAGAGGACGACGATCCATCTAAAAATAATTGCCGCATGTTTACAGGTAATAAAAAATACCCAAATTCTAGGAACTAACTTCAATCAAACAAAAGCAAGAGTTGAACATTATTGAAAAGGAGCAAAATTAAATAATCTAACTCTAAACGAAAAGAAGTTGGACGAAATAATCTTCACTAGATCACGATCAGTAAGTAATAAGTTACTTCTTCAGTAAAGAAGCAACTTATTGCACAAAATAGTTATTTCTTCAGTAAAGAAGCAGCTTTATTGGATAAATTGAATTGGTGCTAAAAAAACACGGTTATATTTTGACTCCTCTAGCCCTCCACGTGGGGTTTCACGCCAATAATTCACGTTTCAGTAATTTAGAGAGAGGGGCTTGATACATTTATCGAACGTTCAAAGCAGTGAGAGTATTGTAAACACGACCAAGAAACAGTAACAGCATGTGCCACAAATCATACCGCCAAACTCTTCAAAACGTGGCAAAAAAATCCCAAATCCCATGATCTCCTACCTGAAAGCAAAAGAACCAAATATCCACTGCGAAAAACTCAACTCACCACATCTGCGTAGTCGAAACCTATGATTTGAGAGAATTGTACCACTAGAATTATCATAAACAGTTGGCAGTGTGACAGCTGATTCCTATATTCATATGCTACGAACTGAATTTAATCCTACTTTAGAAGCGACATGTATTTTTCAATCCTCTCATTTCTAACAGGATGGTGCAACGGCACACGCTGCCATCGCAACAAGGCAGTTCCTGAATGCTAGCTTTCTGGATCGGTGGATTGGCAAGAATGGCCCATTTCCATGGCCACCGCGCAGCCCGGATCTCACCTCATATGTGACAACGCGCTCTGGGGAATGCTTAAGCCAAACATTGTAGCAGTGAAAGCTCCAACAAAAGATGGTATTCGAGAAGCTTTCAGGAATTTCCCTTTGACTGCATTAATGCCCATCAACAATCGTATTTTTCGAAGACTACGATTATGCATCACTAACGATGGTTTACAAGTTGACCCTTACGACAGATAATAGCATATTACGTTATCTTGCTGTTTATGACTTATTCTACATGTTAAATAAATGACAGATAATAGCATATTACATTATTTGGCTGTTTATGACTTATTCTACAATGTTAAATAACATTTTTCTGCGTAGTTGAATAATGTTTTTTGAAAGTCGTAGGGAATTCTTGACCAACCTGTATGTATATACATATATACACTTAGAAAGAGACTTGCAGTATGTTAACGCCCCCTGTCACCCCTCCTTTGTTGAATAATGCGCCCCATTGTGAAACACTGGTCTAAACAATTGAGACTTACTATATAAAATTTCGTATCTATCCATATATCTATGCATACAAGAGAAAATAGTTATAATAAAAAAATATAACATATTTATATCTCCTTTAGAAAAAATAAAACATCCATTTTCTTTACAAAGGGGCGCGCCGATATAAATTTCAAAGGGGCAACGGCTCTTCTTGCATCCCGCTAGATACGGGTCTGTTATACAATATTTTCAAATTGAATATAATTAATTGCTAGGACGACCAAACATAATTTACTCAGCCCGCCCATAAATACACTCAGATTACGTTTAAATTTTGAAATGCAAAAATTTGAAAAACGACATAAATAATATAGGCGTTCATTTTTTCTCGCGTACACTTTTTATTTTTACGTATATTTATTCTTGCAATTTTAAAAGTCGATGTACGCAACTGCCTACATATTATTGCGTACGCCTGGTGACGAGCTGGCTTTCGAATTTGCATTCAGCAGTTGATATCGCAATGGATCGATATTGTTACGGAAACATTGAACAGGAACAATTTTCGTACTGATATTTAGCTCTAAATGTATCATCAAATGGAGGTTTTTTCATCTTGATTTGACATACTTATAACTGAAATTCTCAGAAATGCTTTCAATTTTTCGACAAATGTGACACAGTCCCCACATATTTCAATTCGAGGTTTTATTCAGCTATTTCGTTTGAGATCGCAAGAGGAATTGAAAATGTGAAGATATATCTGCGTAATTAAAATTTGCAAGATTTGCGATGCACAATGAAGGTGTCAATTTCATTGTTGTAATTTTATAAATTTGGACCAATTGTTTATACCAACGCAGAAAACGTTTCAAGACACTTTATCCTAAACTAACAGTATAGGTATATGGTGAGGCAGGGTGACCAATCCTTTTCCTTTATGCCCTTTTAACTTCTGGGTGAATAAGAGGGAAGCATTAGGTTGACGTGACCTCGAAGCGGAATTTGCCATGAACAGTGAATAATGACCATGACGTCATTAGTAAAATAGTACATACATGTACTCGATTTAAAGTAGCTAAACGTTTACTTCAATATAATCATAAAATCCATAATTTGCCTAATATTGATATTTATCTGACGTCAAATGCCAAGGGACAAATAAAGTTAAATTATAAAAAGGGACGAAATGTGAAAGCACTATAATAGGCAGTTAATTGCTTCATAAAATGTAATACCTGTATTTAGTATATTATATAATGTTGTGAAAATATTAAATATAACTACAAACATATAGCATACGAGTATAGACAATGAATATTAATAAATAATTTAATTAATTAATATAATTTACCTATGTTTAATATGACAACATTTGAAATATATAATTATTATTTGGAAAACGCATCACTTTACTTTTTAACCGTATTTACTATAAATCGTAATAAAATATTTTACTATTTAAAAGAGAAAATCTAAAAGATAGTTTTAAATGATTGCTCTATATCGTTCCGAATTAAACAATCAAAATAATGAATCTTACTTTCTTGAAGCCTTGTATATGTTATGAACAGAATTAAGAAGACTGCAAGTCCAACAATAGTCTGATTGAGAAATTCCATATTTGATAAATATATATATCTACTAATATTATAGCAGGCTATTTAAATAAATTGAATTTTATTGAGTTCAATATGCAGTACAAAATTATCACATAATATAAATCACAGTGTATTGAAATAAGTTCGTGATTTACATAATTTACAAACACAATTTATATTATTGATTATATTTATTATATATTAAAGCATAGATACAGATTAAACTGTAATGATTTTTATATTTATATATGTATATATATGAATTATTATATTATGATTTATATAGCATTATAATCATAACTAGTGTAATTATCACAGATTTCAATCAATGCACAAAATATTCTATAACTGTAAATTCGGTAAATTTAAAATCAAAATCAATAACCAAATATATCGCCTTAAATCTATAAATCAACCAGACTTAATTGGAAAAAGAAGTTACTTGATATTACAACATGTAAGTTTGTTATATGTTTTCAATTAATGCCATTTTATAAATTTATTGTATGTTTGTTTATTTATGTATATTGTTATATTTATTAAATAATATGCTAACTTCCATATTATACGTTATAAATTGAACAAATATTAAGAATTTATATCACTATTGTTTTGTTAACAAACTCGAATTAAAATGGAATTATCGATACTTCGATTACAATAGTAGCGCTTCGTAGCAAGTCAAAATTATCAATAAAAATGTATGGTAATTTTACATAGAATAGAAAATAAATTATATGTAATTACATAATATTATGTATTCTAACCCTCTATTACCTGTGAAAGACATCGATTTCTAGGGCATTAATAAAACAAAATAATTTAATCATTAAATTAAATTACAAATGCATAGTAATCGTAGAATTCAAATTATTTCTATTATATTTTTTTTAAATTTCAGTGGACTTAAATGTCATTTCAAATGTCCATAGAAAAATATATGTAAAATTAGAGGGTTTAAATGAAAGCTTAGCCCTATAAAACTAATTGGATTAGAATAACAATGATATTAACTTTTAAAGGGCATAAATTAGGAAATCCGCGAGAGCTAATGCGCCCTTGGATTTTCCTAATTTATGCACAATATAAGTTGGTATTATTCCTATATTTATACATCCAAATATGCTCAATCAATACATTTTATTACTTCGAGTAAATACTAAAGTATTATATTTGTTTGCACACACATATGCATATATATGTAGATGTATGGGTATAATATTATTTTCCTGCTTTACATATATTATTACGGATTCAATAGCGTATTTGTCAAAAAAACAATTCTACTAAATCTCAATGTATTAGTTTATGTACAAAGAATTGTGAGTGAAAAGTTCATAGAAGACACATAGAAGTATCTAAATTCTAATCTCAGCGTAGTTCAATTATTTACCGATATAAATAACACAATTATGTACATTCAATATCGTATTCACGCTTGAGAATAATTCCGTATTGAACATGGTTTTTTAATTTATATTTACCAAATTACGCGTTTCCAGCTATCTAAGCGATGAATGTATCAATATCAACGTACTCTTGATATTTAATGGCAGCCGAAAAGGTTCAAAACGAAATTCACCATAAAATGAGTGAAACTCACACATACCTATATACACATGTATGTAGATTTATGTGGGAAATTGTGACATATCCGAGAGGTATGCTGTGCACATATTACTACATGTATGTACATATTATGACATATACGTAGATATAAGTAGAAAACTGTGATAAATCCTACATCTATGTCACAGATTACTCTAAAAAACTGTTACATATTTTACATGAATGTGGAAAACTCTGTACATATAAATACATGTATGTCTAAAACTCCGACATCTGTTACATCCATGTGCACATGTGTGAGTTTCACTCATTTTAGGGTGAGTTTCGTTTTAAACCTTTTCTGCTCCAAACGATACAAATTATGCTGAACTGCATAACATTATAACTTTATGGACAGGTTTAGTTAAAAGTTTGTGTGTTGTGAATAGTTTCACTAACACTTGCATCTTGCCAAGCTACAATAGCGAAGTTTGAATAAACTTTCAAATCAATAAAAAGGCTGCAAATAGGTTTAATTATAACATATAAACTTGCGCATAACTTTTGACAGTAAAATAACAAGTAAATTTGTTTCTAAATTGACGTCATGAATATCCCTGATCAATAAGAATTATAACCTCTCTCACCAGCGGCAATTGTAAAATAAAGCGCCGTCGTCCAGCGGCCATTACTTATAACATGTATTTCTCCACAGCAAAAATCCACCAATGTGGTTGCATGATAAAGCGTCTGTCTATCTTGGGACCACATTGATTCCAGTGAAAATGTTAAAAGGGGATTAAGTAATGCTCTTACTTGAATGCACAATATAAATGAACTGAGCAGTGGATTTGAAAATTTATTATTTTCAGAAATTGAGAGAATAAACTCCAATATGTTTGCGGGTACGAAAGCATGTTTGAGGAAATTTTAAATTCAAAGACAAGTTGAATATTATTAAAAAATTATTCCTTAATTGATAAATTAGAATTTGTTTCTCAATATTATATAATAAAATCCTCGTTTCAACACCTATTATTTCATGCATAAATACTAATTACACTTAAATATTCGACAACCCCACATTTAATCTTTAATTTTTCTGACTATAACTGGAACACATAATGCAGTTTTAAGAATATTATATATTACGGGAAACATAACAATTTGAGACATTACAGCTGTTAGTATGTTTGGTATAATAATGTTAACTGAATTAACAACAATTGTTGAATATAGGTATGTGTATGCATTCTTTGATAATTATTAGAAATACATGAACGCAGACATAGGTAGTACCGTTGTCGAGATAACCAGTTTTTGTATATATGTAAATGGTATATATAAGTTATGTATAAATTAATAAAATGCTATTAATTGTTACAGACAATAAACTAATAAACATTATAGACGGGAAAAAACAAGACTTCCAACCATATAAGGCAGAGAAAAATCACGTCAGTCCTAAGTTAATTTTTTGTCAACAAATTACAAAAAACCACATAGTTAATTTTTTATAATAATTATGGCTTTGTTTAAATACTTGAAAAATAAATATTATTTAGCCTTCAGAAAATATAGAATAACAATAAAACTATTAATTGTAACTAAGTCAGTTTTTTGTATCAGAATCATTATGCATCTGTACTACCAATAACATATAAACGCGTTAGTCTATAGATAAATTTAGAATTTCCCGAACTAACGCTCGCACGCTCAATTTTGATAAACTGCGTCAATTGTGTATCTCTCATTTCTAAGGTTTTGACACCATGTAGATGTTTTCTAGCAATATTTGGCGTCAAACTATAGTGTTTAGGGCTAAACATTTTACACTCATACAACTATTAAACAACTATATATTTATAAAAATGATGTTTGTTTACACACACATACTTTGGTAGTTACGTAGCAAACAATATACATATGTGTCTCAAATAGCGTAATATGTAGTGAACTCCCTGTAGTATACAGTATGTATGACACCAAATGTTGAGAAGTAGTCTATGAAACTTCGAATGTGAGTGATACATATTAAGTTGTAAGTAAGATTACATCAAAACATAACCGATGTGGTTCAAGAAACAACATATTATTAAAGAATATTATGGATTATCCTATGCGTGATTATATGTGATTATACGCGATTATACGGGATTATACGTGAATATACGTGAATATACTTAATTATACGTGTATATACGTGATCCTTATGCTCCTATACATGAATTTAGTCGTCTATTCCAATTCAAACTTTACATCATCTTGGACAGTATTTCCGGCAAAAGACTTAGAAGTTTTAGCAGAAATTTTAAACAGCAGTAATCTCATGAATAAATCGATAAACTCCACCAGACCTATGATGGAAATTCCGACCCAAACACCCAATACTCCGCTAACTTCAGATAAAAAATTTATCGGTAAATAACTTAACGACTCATTTAAATTCAATACATTTGAAGATTCAATGAAGATGGAGAGCTGGAGCAAGTTTTCCTGAACAACATTCGGAGATTTTAGTCGTGTTTTGTTGACGTTAAGAATGTGACCGATCGTATCCCCCGGATGATCCTTGTCGAGGTGTTGGAGATTGTAGTTGTAGGTCTTTGTAACGAGCCTGGAGTATTCATTGATTAAGATATCTTGAGAACTCATTCGAGCCATAGAAGTCGAAAGTGAAATGGTAGGTATGAAACAAGCTTTCTTGCATACTGTTTCTGAATCTACATTGTACTTTGTGTGATTAGTAATATGTTGTGCCATGCAGGAATATTTGTCCAGAAGATTTTCAATATAGGTGACATTGTAGGTAACAGAGATATTGATATGTAAACAATCGTTGGCTTTCATCATTTCTTTCCCCGTCTGAGCCGTGTTGGGATCTAAGCAGTCGCAATGTTTCAATATAATTTTGTTCTTTTCGCCATCTAAACACGTCATTTTATCGTAATGTCGTTCAGACATGTTTTTTATGTCAGGGTCATACAGGGTAATGTTAATTTCACATGGGTCATTGTACGTTGAGAGTCGATATATATTCGAATAGGTGACACCAATGTGTGTCACGAAACCTGTCGGAATGGAAATAGGTGTCTTCCGTGCGAAGTCGATTTTACTGTCTTTAGCGACGATAAATATGAGAACTCCATCGGTGGCCAATGCGTGAGCGTCGTAGAGCTCCGACCATCTATTCCTTTCAACATGAATCAAAAGTTGCAACCCTTCAAAGAAATTATCATAGTGTAATACATTATCGATATTGAACTTGAGACAAATACCAAACTTCCCGGAGTAAACATAAGTGAAGTTTCGAAAAGAACACTTTTCTTGACGATAAACACAGTTAATAATCATATTCTCTTTTAATTCAAAATAATCGTAACGGCTCTTGAATTTGTGATCATTGACCGCATGGATCAATACTTCCGAGGCAAACTTAACGCAGTTTATATCTTCCCCAAATTGCCTCTGCTCACATTTCTTCTGGAGATATCTGCGTGCGTCGTACAGGTTCGGCGTTTCACGCTGGATAAGAATGTCAGACCAGTGCTTGGTACTGCAAATCACAACGTCCGGGAACGGCACCTTTTCATTAACGAGATCCACCGACAATGATTTTGGCATGGAGAGGAAGTGCTGGAATAACAAGTACAGGTGTACTAGGAGACCGCATATCGACAGCAGAAGAACACAAATCCAAAATAATGATCTTCTCTTTGAGGATTCATTAGTCGCAATAAGTCCATAACCGTGGGCTGAAGTGGACTTTGCAAACTGGTTCATAATTTTTTTTGCAGTTAAAGAGGTCATTTCGCTCTCAAAATTTAATCACACGTTTATTGTTTGGAGTATAAATGTTAAGATCTGTGTACCTATATTGATCAATAAAATTAGTATATATATATATAATGTTGAGTATATTGCACAGTGGATGAGTAACTTGTTTTCTTGCAAATAAATCGTATGAATTACTATAAATGTCGTGTCATTTATTGTATAGAAGAGTAGCTATTTTCAAATAGGCAAACAATAAAATTCAGGAAGCAATTATCGAACTGCTTGCAGATAATATACCTAAATAATATTTAAAGCTGGTTTTAGGTACAACAATGTTATGAATATTAAAAATAATGTTAAGAGTCATAAATTATCAGTTTTATCAGTTGTACAGTTGTACAAAAACTGGAGCCGGCGTATTTGGATATACATATTATTGTGCAGCTTTTCAATACTCCTGCCTAGAATTGTTTTACTGTCGCACAATGTATATCTAGACCTATGGCAATAGGTCGTTAGCTAGTAAAGCTAAGCGAACTATGTAGTAGGTAATATAGGATA
>JAYRBW010040215.1:0-11708 GCA_036023295.1 Invenusta paracnida
TTCATTTATTTTGTGGTTTGAATGAATTTATATCTTTTAAAATTGTCTGTAGCTAACCAGCTTTTTGCCATTTTTGGGGATAAAAAAATATTTAAAGGTGTTTTAAAACAAATTAAATTATGTATTGAATATGAATCATAGATATTGCACTTAACTAAGACACATATATATATACAATATCTATGATATGAATATGAAAATGATTTAAATTATAAATCGTAAAATATAATTACTTTAGAAACGACGATTGATAATATCATAATATGCATTCATGTATGCTATTTATGTATGCATCGATGATATTTGTTTTTTAAACATTTGTAATTACAACTGTAATGTTGTAATGCTAAATTTGTTCAATTGATTAATTTTTATGATTAGATACATATGAATTATTAGTTTAAAATAAGCTTCTATCCTAAGTAAATCCTTAAAAACTACTAAATTTCGAGTATAACATTTTTGTATCATATATCAAAATTGTTTGTTTATATATTTCACTATAAAATTCCCTTAGTAATTTTTGTAACTATTGAAGCCCGCACAATATAAGAATTTTGCAGGCAATTTTTTTTTATACTTATGAACATTTTATGAATATTCGTTTGAATTTACCATCCTGATTTATCGAATACTAGGTAATATAAATATCGATTGAATTACCAAATTATCAACTAGTTGAAGTAAATTTAATTATATACATGTTATAAATTGAATTATACCTGCTGATCCAGGATTTTATAAAAGCAACTGCTATTTAAGTACATATGTGTCCTCACATTTAATTACTATTTGTATGTATTGTTCATTTGTGATATGCTAGAAATAATTGGAGATCACCTACTGGCAGTGTCTACCTTTATAATATGAAATATAGGTTACTGGATGTTGTAGATGACTAATTCAGGGTTACTGGGATGTTAATACAGTCAGCTAACACCGCACATACACCAATAGGAGCTTCAAATTGCTATTAGTATGTACATACCAATAATATTCAACACTATTGAAACCATTGAATAATTATTACATATGTATGTACCAATAGACACTTTGTTTATAAAAAGGGAGGTACCATTCAAAAAGGACACTGCAAAATGTAATATTTAATTTTTTAAAGTTATTAACATTTATATATCATTTATTCTGAATATATGCAAATAATAATAAATTAAAATAAGATAAATTTTAAAAGGTTTAGGGGGTTTCAATCCCCTAAAATTTAAACCTATTCCAAAAATAATGCTTAAATAGTATGCCTAATTTATATCAAACCTCTCTTTAATAAAACCTCTTGCCTATATCCATGCCTGATAATCTTTTCTTTATAATAATCAAATATATTGAAACTATTCTCCAAATAAAATTAACTATTATTATGATGGTTTTTATAAATAGATATCACTACAAGAGGACATAAGCAGTATTCTAGCATTATTGATCTTTAAAGGTTTTTCATGCTTTAACAAAGAATAGGCTTTTTCAAAATTCACCTTATTAGGTAATGTTGAAACCAATAGAAAATAAGTTATATATATATATTTATACATTGCATCTTATATTTTATATGTTTATAATAAAAAATCCATATACCAAAGAGGACTCTTTTTAAATTTTAATAAGGGCCCATTAAAAAGGACATATTTATCCAAGTCCTTCCTCCTGGTTATATATAAAATATTTTAACAGGCACAGACAGTCTATTAGATATAAATTCACCTCTTAATTGTTCCAAAAAAACAGTTTTAGGTTAAATAAAGATTAAGTATAGTCTCTATAAAATATAGTATTCAAAAATAATAAAAACACTATAATTGGATACCTTTTTGGGCTATATAAAGCAAAGTACACTTTTCTTTGAAAAGGCAGTTATGAAGGGGGGATGGGCAGACATTTCGGAATCTACCAATGAATTAAATACTTTTTGATAAGATTAAAAAATACTGAAATTCTAAATATATAGAAATAATTAGTATAAATTAAAGCATTTAACTTATTTTATTATTAACATTAATTTAACATTAATATAATATTAATTTATATACATACATCTTTATTTAAATGATAAAATATTTGGAAATTAAAAAATTAAAATTTTATTTAATGTTCAATATTAATTAAATTTTACTACATTATTGTCAAATTCTTTACAGTTGCTGCTATTTTTGTACTATTATAATAATACAAATAAATAAATATATAAATATAAAACTTAAAAGACAAATAGTATTATTAATAAACTGAAAGAATATAGTTCTGGTTTATGTTAATCATTCTTAATAATGAATAAACACTAGCATTTACTTATTATAAATATATATATTTATTAAACATTTATATCATAATAAACTACATATCAATGTATAGAGGTGATTATCATTCATTTTCCAACATAGAAGACAGAACAGTACCAGTTTCGACCTTGTTTGGTCTCATCAGCTGAACATAGTCTTGAAACTCAGTCTTACCTGAGTTTTGAACCAGGGTCATTGTGGTGGAGTGCAAACACTCTAACCATTCGACCACAGGCTCCTATGCAAGAAATGAAATCATTTAATCTTATAGCTCTATGCAGCTCTCATACTATGTTCAGCTGATGAGACCAAACAAGGTCAAAACCTGTATTGTTCTGTTTTCTATGTTGGAAAATGAATGATAATCACCTCTATATATTTGAAATAAATGCAGGTGCAAACCTCTTATCTCATTTACATATCAATGGCTTGTAATTTTTATGTATATTATAAAAACAGTAGATCTTACTTTATGATAAATGATAGATGATTTATATTTTATGATTATAATCAATCAATCAATCATTATTATATATTGCTTTAATTATATTATAAATCATAATACATAAACAGTCATGCCTAATAACAAACAATTAAGATTATTATTTATTATATAATAATATCATGATTATATGTATATATTTTGATATTCAACAATAAATAAACATCTCTTAATTTTTCTTTTATATTTATATATATATTTTTTAAATAATTTAATTTTAATTCTCTAAAATTACTTATAATAAATATATAAATAAATATAAATAAAAGTTTATATTAATATATATGATTTTTAAATCACTCCACTGAACAAGTTACATTTAATTATCAATGATGTCTCTGATAAATAACATTGAATAATTATTTAACATATATAAAATAAAATATCTTTTATATTTCTCTAAATTCATCTCTGGTTTTATCTTTAGAACTACTACATGACATATAAGATAAATTTACATAAGAAAGAAAAAATTAGCTAATATTAGGAATATACCTTATTTGGCCATTTAATTTCTGAGATAGATTTAGATGATTTTAATTATATATTGTATTATATATAGTAAATTCTTGATGATGTCATAACTTAATAAATTTAACAACATTGTTTTCTAAAATATGTATTAATAAAATTAGATAATCTTTTGATTGACGTGATTATCAACCTTATAGGTCATCTAGTTTCTGAGATAAAATTGGAGGTGAACCTGCTTACATATAGTATTATATAAGACAAATCTTTATTTCATTTTATATGAAGACATATAATTAAATTATAAACAAAATTATATTCCTAAATTTGGATAAGCTTTCATATTGTTTATAAATCAATATTGTAGAGTGTGTAGTTCTTGAGTTAAAGTTGAAGATAAATATGAAAAAATATAAAATGTTACAATAAATAAGTCTATAAATAATACTCATGTATAATACTATTTAACATAAATTATAAATATCATTGAATAAATTATATTACAAAAATATACTTTATAAATATATTATGTATTATAGCAAGAAATAATCAGAAAACCTTATTAAGGAAGCTTTAGCAAATATCTGAATTTAATTTGCACTTTTCTAAATCTATACATTTAGATGTATTTATAATAATATATATTTATAAAAATTACAAATACTCACTTTTAGAAATAAATTGCATTATAGTAAAAAATAACAATACATAAAGCCTTACATTAAAAATTAAAAATTATTTCATACTATATTTTATGATTTCATTGTAAAAAAACTGAAATATTTGTATTATAGTCACAATTACTAAAAATAATAATATCCAAGTTAAAATGACATACCTTAAAAAAGAAAGTAAAAATATATTATTAAATATAAATTATTAAAATAAGCTATCAGGATAGATATTTAATTCAGCTAAGGATAAAATTGAAACAAAAATCATACTGCTAAATTATAGATTATGTTACCTTACGCCACTTTCAATTATGCATGTATGATTGCTGTTGAATGTTGTATGTTTTGTGAATGGTGTGGTAGTTAGAGATGTGCTATTATGTTTAATTTTTTTAAAGAAGTTTTGAGTTTACATAAAATATAAATGGGTTGTTAGAAGTTTTATGAAGAAAAATAATGGACGAAGTGTAACAAGAAGGATAGTTAACCTCCAAGAATGATATGGATAGGTTTTTATTAGTAAGGAGTTTATAATGAATGTAATTAGAAGAATACTGAAGTTTGAACAATGAGCTAGTAAAATTCTTAGTTAAATAATGGGCAAGGAATTACATAATAGTAGAGTTTATTAATGATTTATTATAACTTAATGCCTAAATATATTGTTTTGATTTGTTCCTGAATTTGTATCTTTATTGTGTTTTGATACCTAGGCATAATTACATAATTATTTATATTAATTAAGTAGAGCCAGAGAATAACTGATTAACTGATATCATTTTTATTTATCATCATTAATTATATAAACCTTGCTTACATAGATAATTATGCCTTATGACTATGTAAGCTGTTTTTATCAATGACAGAGTAAACAGTATACTACAACCAGAAGTAAGTAGTCTTGATTTGAACGCTCGACCCACTGGATTGCCAGCCTCACGTTCTAACCATTGGACCATCGCTTCTTTAAATTGTAGCTATCTGTAAACATTCTTATACTGAAGATGTGCAATACTGGATTGTAGTACACACATTGATATACCAACATTTCATTTTTAATTAACTATTTGTTAATATAACAGTATATATACTATAAAGTTCACAAAATAGAACAATAAAATCCAGGACATTTTTTGGTTAAATACAGTAATATAGATACAGAAACAATGCACAAGAATATATTAGCCATTTTATAATATATGCTACAACATATAATGATAAAAATAATATGTCCAATACCATAAATAAATATTTTTTAGAAATTTTCCTCTCATAATATTGATAAAAATGCTATGTATATATAATCTGTATATAATTTATATATTACAAATATTTGTTACTATAACATAATTTTTTGTTGCAATATTTTATATTAATTTCCATTATGGGCAACATTTTATACCTACTACATGTGCTACTGCAATATTTTGTGATTAACTTTATTTCTTAGCTTTCATTTTTTATGCTTTGGTTGTTTTTATTTATTAAATCTATATTAAAATCTATTTAACTGTATAAATATATTACAATAAAATATTACAGAGAATATACATATAGAAAAATGACTAAATCAAATAAATTTATTTACCTAAGTTATTATTATTTGTACTAGTTAATATTGACCTTAATGATGTTACCTTAAAATATGTACCCTTTTCATATTATAAATCTTAAACATTTTTACTATGGACAAAAATGCCTTTTTTACAGTACAAAAAAATTTACATCATATACATATGAGCTTTACATAATAAGTTCTACTTAATCAGCATTTTCCTCTTTAACATTGTAATACATGACATTGAACTTTTTTTCATGTATATATTAAACTCATACATATAATATTATGGTATAATAACAGGTATGCTAATTTCTATATGTACAGTTTTTATTTTAGTGTATTATATATAATAGATTTGTTTCCATATAATACAAATTAAGATATATAATGTAGTAATCTATGTTTCTCAGTATAATAATAGATTGTAGCTATTAGAGTTAATATATCTAATATGCAACGATTTTTCAATATTCATGCATATAAGCATTATATACCCTTTTCTGTCTATTATCTGTATGTTCTAAATATATAAAAAGAGATATATAACTCATACTATTGTGGAGCTTTATGTGACCCAAAAAATAAATATATAGTTCCAATATGATATGCCATTGCTTAAATGATCAATTGAAAATTATTCTATTGAGTATACATACATTTTATTCATGTAATACAGTTGATTACTTCTGATATGAGCTTATATTTTTTATGTAATATTTTTTAAATTCATTATCATGCCTAGTATAATAAATATTATACCAACAAAATATTTTATAGGTAAATAATACTATAAAACAATAATAGTATTAAGATAGTCATGAAACTTTTGATGAAATGTCGTAATTTCGAAATAAATAATAAATAATAAATTGTTTATATTGGTTACAATTTTAGTAACCAAGCAAAAGTGTTGTGGCATCATGCTAACTATATCCATCTCATATTAATATATGTATGTATGTATATATTATATACTGTAGGTCCATGTTTACAATGATTTACTGCATTATTAATCAAACTTACAATCTTTAATCTGCTTACTCATTGGTATATGTTACAGTATAGGTATTATCTTATTTGTTTCTGTGTACATTATTGTTTTGTTTAATTAGAATATCGATATATATTTTGTCATTTACATTCTCTCCATAATATGTTGATTTTTGCTTAAATAAAACTAGCAGACTTACGGTCTTTCAAGAGAAATACACTATTATAAATTTCAATTAAAAAAAATAAAATGTATATAATTATTTTGATGTGACTTTGATAGTTCTTGTATGCATTATAAAGCGTAATTTATTTTAATTTGTATAGAATAGAATTCTATGTCATGTACTTGTTAGATTAAATTAATTAAAGATTTTATTGCGGACATTGAGGATGTTAGGGAAATTGTTTTAACTAAATATTCAAATTTTATACTTTTATACCAATTTTAAACTTCATAGAGTTGAAAACTTTATTTAATAATGTGTAATTTGGGAACCGTCCTAACTGTAAGAGTTACTCCAAATTATTTACTTAAAATAATTGTTGAGCTCCTTAGATTTCAAGACTTAAAGGGATTATTAAAGACAAAAATATTTTCCATTTTATTTGGTTTTTACAATTTGATGTATTCCTAAAAACAATTTAGGAGAATGTTAAAAATATCTCACGAAAGATTACTTTAATCCCTAAATGATTACTTTCAGATAGAAGGCTTTTGGACTAACAATGCCTCTATTTTATGGCGAGCTGCTTCATCGAACCAACTAAAACGAACTTCTCTTTAACGCTTTAACTTTGGCCAGTCGTCTCCCAAGCATCCGTTGCTATGACGACTGACCACACGGAGGAGAAGACGGAAAAGAATGCAGTGGATGGCACCTCCTCTAACACTACCCGGGACCCCCAAACTCCCGAGGAGAAGATGCGGCTACTTCGGGAACAAGTCCTCTCCACACGGATCGATATTAGCGCGCTTAAAAAGTTTAAATCGACGGATTTTCGCCGCCAACTTGTCATCAATCAGCTTCGAGATATGCGTAGGTTCTCGCGGCTCAGCAGGCTCTCGGTGAGCGTCAAGTTGGGCCCGCAACCAAAGTCCGCTTCTGCTATCACTGTGGATACAATGAGAAGTAACACAAATACGGATGTTGTCCGACTTGTCCTAAAAGATCTACACTGGCGTGAAGTGAGTCTGTCTGTTTATCTTTCTATATGTCTGTCTGTCTCTTGGAATTTATTCTGATGTACCTCTTTCTCGATTTCACTGTATCCGTCTTTCTATCTTCCTCAGTTTTTAGTCTCTTTGTTGGAATTTTTAGGTTTGACACGGTCTATCTGACTTCTGCCTGTCTGTCTGTCTGTCTGTCTATCAGCCTTTCTATCTCCTTGTCCATCTGTATACTTTATGGACTAGGATCAGTATTGAACTTATCAACCTCCAATAGTTTGCCTTATTTATCTATGAATATTTACAATTATTTCTTCTGTTGTGAATATATTTTTGGTATATTTAATTGCACTTAACAAGCCTTTCGTGTATGTTATTCATACATACAAAATGTATGATATATAATGGTATTAAATGTGATTGTTATGTCTGATTAAAATGTTGAAATGAAGCTTTGTAGATCCAATTTATATTATAAAAAAATATTTTGATAGCCATAATATCTAATATTTATAGATCTATTGAAATTAAAAACAATAGATGATTGAAATTGTATTTAAAATATATTACTTTTAATATATGAACTCTATCATAATTTGTTTATAAATGAAAAACATTGATATCAAGTGATATTAATAATAGACATTAGATTCAAATTTTCACAGAAGCAATCATGACTTTGAATATTAAAATAAATTAATACAGAAGAAATGTTTTGGTGTCCTGAACATTTTTATAAATCTTTTCTATAATTTATAAAAACTGTCGTATTGTAATTTTTTGCGAAACAAAGTATATTATATTGTGTACTAATTTTCCCAAATACCACAATCTTTTCTGTATAAAATAGTTCTACAAAAAGATTTGTCGATGTCTGTTTATTTTTTCACATAAGAACTATTTACATAAAAGAAATCGAAATATAGACTTTGCTTATTTTTCTTCCATCCTAAATAATGCAGTATCCTTCTGGAAAGAAGACTAACCCATGTGATGTCTGCTGGAACAGTTGTAACTTCTACGAAAATCACAATTTAGGTACTGGATTGGTTAACAAATTTCCTGGTGAGTTTGGTTATTGACAAGAGTTTATAATTTTTTTACTATTTAAGGATATATTTTTTCATATTCTACCATATACCTACATATTGTAACATGTGATTCTAGATATTATTAAACGTATTATGTGGCTGATATTAAGTATATAAAATATGTAGCATACAACTATTCTCATTTTTTTGCTTCGCTCGCGTAGTTTGAATTGCTCGTAATAAACTTAGTCACTTAACTACTCAGCCATTGGTTTTTCTCTGACTGCTCATTATAATTTAATATTTTATGTTACCTTCGATTTTCGTCCATACTGTGCAACCATTACAATATTAATTTTACACTTTCTCAATTTGTGATAACCTTTTTATATTTTAAGTAACTATAATAGTTGAAAATATTTAGATAATATATAAATTCTTATCTCAATTATATTAATTAAATTTGTAGTATGTAGGCATTATGATATAATATAAAAATTTTATCAAATGACTGTTTCTTTCAATGTACTAAAATACTATTTATTGTATTCAAACCTTCCATAAATGAATATATTACATTTTAATTATATTTTTTACATCCTCTTAAAATTAATTTAAATCTGTTTTACCGCCTAAGATTATTCAAATATTCTAGGTATATACTATGGAACATAATAAGCGTTTTCCAAAAGTTGAATTAATCATTAGGAACGCTCTTTTTATCATAAACCATGAAACTTTTGAATAAACAATTTTTTTGTCACTCCTTAATTTAAAATGGAAGATATATTTCAAAGGTAATCGGTGTAGACTAATTTTTTTTAATGAATCTGTAAATACATTACATAAACAAAATTTTTAATATTATTCATGCAAATAATTTTCTTTAAAACCCAAACTAACCATTTTATTGATATATAAATTCAAATTTCTTTTCGTGCTTCGATTTTGACATGGGCAGAGGCGTGTTGAGAGTGAGATATATTATGTGTGACCTACTTAATAATGTGTGGTCACGCTGAACGATTCCGACTTTTGAAATAAACGATTCTTAAAGAGTGAAATCAGAATCGTTAACGATTCCACTTTTGGAAAACGTTCAAAAATTATTGCTGGGATATATATTGTATTTAGTAAACAACAAAGGGAAATTTTTTTTTCTCAAAATGTAATAACGCAGGGATCGGGACCCTGATGCACAAAGTGAACCTCTCTCGCACGCTGGACATCATGCAACAGCTGTTTCCCGATGAGTACAACTTTTACCCCGAGACATGGTATCTTCCCTACCAACTCTCTGAATTCACTGCTCACGTTCGGTCGGCCCAGCAACACCATGCGGCCGGGGGAGACCAGCCAAGATCCACTTACATCGTCAAACCCGACGAGGGATCACAGGGCGACGGAATCTACCTCATTCGTGATCCCGAGGAATACCGACCTGCAACCCACAAGAACCATATCGTCCAAGAGTATCTCCCAGCGCCGTTGTTGATTGACGGGTATAAGTTCGATCTGCGAGTCTATGTCATCTTGAAGTCACTCTCTCCACTGGAAATTTACCTCTGCAAGGAGGGAATGGCCCGGTTCTGCACGGAGACCTACCAACGACCGACTGCTAGGAATCTCCAGATTAGATACATGCACCTAACTAACTATTCGCTCAATAAGCGTTCGGAAAACTACGTTCACTCTGAGAACGAGGATTCCGGTTCCAAGCGGACGCTTCAAAGTGTCTTCCATTTACTTGACAAGCGGGGGGTTCCTGTGGGCGCGATCTGGCGTGATATTGAAACAATGGTGACGAAGACGGTGCTTGCGTTCACACCGGAATTGAAGGTGTATCACCATGCTGAGATACCGCCGGGCAAGCCTGGTCCGACGTGCTTTCAGGTGGGAAGTCAGAATCAAAGAGAATACAATATAGATAGCGAACAAACAATATCTATATATGTGTAGTAAGCAGTGTGAGACTAAATATAAATATTAAAATAAATAGAATGAAATATGCAGCTTTAAAATCATATAGTTTCATTCATTTGAAGAATTACTTTAAGATGCTATAAATGCATACACATTATATAATTTTGAAAGAAATCAAACATAAATAAATCCACTTCTTGATTTATTGAAATATTTAGTACCTAAAATGTGATAATATGTATTAATTTCGCTGATTTTTGTTAGTAATTATATGAACAATTATTCTTTAGTAGGGGAAAAATGATATGGAAGTTGCGTATAAAAAAGAGGACACTACTGGTGTCATATATATCGACATCTAATTACCCTTTTATTGGAAGAGGCATAAGTAATACTTGTCTTAATCCTTCTAAGATAACAATTCAGAATAAAATTACTCGTAAAGGTACTACAACCTAAACAGGACAATTAAATGCACTGACATTTATTGTCGTTGTTATATTCGTTGAAAGTGCGACTTCATTTTATGCGACATTGTAGTAGACATTTAGAGTTGCTCAATATTCTATTATAAGTCCTCTCAGTACATCAATTGAAGCTAATGTTAAAGTTAGTATTTGAAGTTTTCACAGTTACCACTGTGCCTGTACTAAGTACCATTAAGCGCGATGTTAAAAACGAAATCACATTATGAAAACGAGCTTCTACGTGCCCTCTCCCTCGCTATTTTAGATTCTTGGCTTCGACATCTTGATCTTAGAAGATCTTCGGCCCATCCTTCTGGAAGTGAACGCTAACCCAAGCTTGCGATTGGACACGGAAGTCGAGCTTTATCCGGGAATCCCGGAGTACTTCGTCAGTCTCGTGGACGTCAGGATCAAGAAGCCCCTCGTTCGAGACACACTCAAACTTATGGAGAAGACAATCTACAGAAAGCGCAAGTGAGTAATCGGTTTTATTTCTCTCAGTTGTAGGCAGTTCATGAGTTTCTCTCAGTTGTAGGCAATTCATGAGTTTCTCTCAGTTGTAGGCAGTTCATGAGTTTCTCTCAGTTGTAGGCAATTCATGAGTTTCTCTCAGTTGTAGGCAGT
>JAYRBW010040226.1:0-32602 GCA_036023295.1 Invenusta paracnida
GTAGATTTTCTGCAGAGAGTGTATCGATTTTTGCTGCACTGTGACGCGTTCGGTGTAGATTGCATTTTTGACGCGCCACGCCGCGCCGCGTTCAGTGTGCATAGGCCTTTAATGATCTTTTAATTTCAAACTCATCATAGAACTCATGGAGCTCCGTCTTAAAATCACTCAAATATTAGCATCAGCTGTTGATAAAGAAACAGCCAATTCTTTTTTAATATTTAGTTAAGAATGAATTATAGTTTGTTACTATAAAGCAGTATGACCAATTACCAAAGCAATTTTAAATTTAGACTAATATATGTACAAGAATCTCTGCAACTCAATACATAAACGTATGTACATAGTGTGTAGTAATAATGTGTTGGTGCATATTATGACACTTACTCCAGATTACTTTGGATTTCTCTCTCTATTCTAATTGGTCAATGTTTTGTTGTAATCACAACGTATCACAACAGTCTTTCGCTATCCTGGAAAAGGTAATCTACACCTCGAAAAATACGCTGGTACTTATAACTTGTCCAACCATAGGTATAGCATCTTAAATTTATTAGAATATATTTGTCTGATCTTATTTGTGTTTATTTGACTTTTTTTAAATAAGCTATGTACATTAGGATAACACTGAAAAGCACTTATTAGTTAATGATTAAAAAATGCGATTATACTTTAAGGATTATACTAAATTTGCCGCTAAAAGTCAATTGTGAATAATTCTAAATATTAAGATTTATAAATGTACAGATACCCTCTTTGTGTACTCAAAGAAATGTTTTGTTAAACATTCTCCTTTTAAGGGGAGAAAATATATTAAATAATTATAAAAAAACAGCTTAATAGAACGTCACATCAGTTACGTATATTAAATTGCATTATGCGTTTGTTTACCTTATTAGTAAACCGATCAATTTGTTTCCTTTTGAATTGCAGATCAGTAGGCATTTATTTAAATATTTAAAGCCATATTTTTAAATTATTGTTTACTGATAATTTTTTAGTGCAAAATACAATATACAAATGTACTACAAATGATTCCACAAAAATGATGTTACCAAAATAAGAGTAAAGAACAGCCTCCAGTCAGCGTGATAAAATTGATTGCATCATTAAAACAGTCGACCTCATTAATAATCATTTGCAACCCCAAACCAGACGGCATTCCTTTATTAAACTTTCATGACTTTTATGCGATTAAAATCCCGCTGATAGAGCCAATTTATGACTGGGTGTTAGTGCTCACATCCGTATAGCAGACTTTTATAGAGGCACTCTCAAAATCTGAGTATTCATGATATGCTTATTAAACCATTCCTTACCTTTCTGGGGGTAACGGAGTCATTACCAGCTAAAACTCAGTACAAACAGTATTTCCGCCAACTAACGTGAAACGCATATTAAATCAAAATTAAATAAAAAATACTAAAGTATTTCCAACTTTATTGTTTTGGTGATGAAATATAGTTTTGAAATAAACAATTTGGAATTTTTGAAAATTTTGAAAATAAATTTAAAATTGAATCATTATGTTGCTTTTATTCACAAAATAAATTTAAATAACAGCGTTAGTGTATTCTGTGAAAAGTAAACATCTGAAGAATGAATCTGAAATTAATTAAAATATAGACCAAACTAGAAACAAGAAAATAATAATGTTCTATCCAGATTAAGTTAACATGTACAATTTTATGGATTACAATCTAACATGACTTTCTAAGATTTTGATAATACAATAAATGTAGTTATTTTAATAAAATATATGTTTATCTTTATTAAATTTTATATGTAACATAACATGCACTACAGTTTTAAACAGTTTTTTCATCAGAAAATATTAAAATTAAAAAAATTTGCACACCCCTAGAGCATTTTATAAATTGTAAGATTTTAAATTATTGCTATAATCGTTCATTAGCATAAATTGTTTTATTATTTGAAGTGAATTAAAAGAACATTTATAACAAGACGTGTAATTAAACAAATCCAGACTAGTGTAAGTATAATTACAGAAACTAGAATTAGTAATATAAATTATTTTTTATACATTACATTTAGAATGATTTTTTCTTTGTTTAATGATTACTCATTATAAAAGCACATATTGTAAATAGCTAAACATGTAAAATATAAATAACTATCAAATTAGGTTTACTTGTAATATTAATTTTATTTTTAAATGGAAAAGTTTTAAATACCTGTTACGGTGATATTGTGATTATATCCATAATATATGTTATGTGTGTATGTACTGTATACATACAGGACTTGTAACAGGACTATATTCCGTGCCAATCTTTTGGCAATTTAAATAATTCCAGTCGAGCAATTCTCAAATTTTATGTCACACATAATATATATATGTTATGATACAATATTTACTTTTAAGTGTTCTCAAATAACTTTTAATGATTTAGTTAAGTTCTAATTTAAATCTATTTTTTAAATTTTAATCATGTTTTCTTCACTAAAATACACCTTTTTTATGAAATTCGCAATATATCATAATTTTTGTCATTTCCATTTTATTATCGAGATTATATATTTTGTAGATAATAAAATGGGACATAAACGTGTCTATTATTTTATTATACATAAATTTACCACTCAACACTATAATCATTGTGACATACACATTCTTTTGTGTGATATATAGAGACCAGTCAGCATATTTCAGTGTCATAATAGAATTGCTAATTATGGCAATAATAACATTGCAATAATATTGCGCTGAGTAAAAAACTATAGCTACGGATTTCAGAATTGTCATAAAATGCTCCATTATCACCTGTTTAGTACTAGCTTAGCGCTGAGTTTTAGTGTGGTATTAATTTATGAATTACGTCTATTATCGTCAGAATAGATTGACTGTTGGGGGTGCAATGTTAGCTTGGCAAATCACCCTCAACTACACTCATTATAAAATCCACTATAGGCAAGTTATCAGACGAGAACTTCCACTAACAATTCTAAAGAGTGTGCAATTCCACCTTTATGAGTGTTAGTTATATAGCTTGACACTTCCTCAGGAAAGGAAACATATCCCAAGGTTTGGAACGTCAATTCAGCTCCCACTTTTGTAGAGCGTAAACAAGAATTAGTTATTTCCAATTTGTAATTAAAAAGATTTTTAGTTGATTAATATCCGAGATCGGGAACTTACTACGTCAAGGATTTCTATATTAAGATACCTTTAACAATTGCCGATCCCATTTCTAGTTTAACTTGACGATATTTTTTATTTTAGGGGAGTAGTATTTATTGTTCTCATCCAATGCATTATTAAACCGTTGGTTTTTCGCATTGACAGCACACTATACTTATTGTATTAATAAACAGGATGTTAATTGTTATATATTTTATGTTATTTCATAAATGGGTGAAGCTGCGTTTTAGAGAATTTTGATGTTTACTGACTGAATTAACCGAATTATAACTGGCACTAATCTTTCCAGATTGCTACTTTTTTTCAACGTAAAAAGTATCCCTTTTAGATCGTGCATAAATTAATAGAAGTTCCAATTTTAGAAAAAGTTTTAAATTTAGCTTGTACTCTTAAACAGGTTTTATACATCTCCATAAATGTTATTTTAATTTAGTTAATACAAGTTTTGTGTAGACATATATTCAAATTTTAGACATTTCACTATTCAATACAATTATAAAAATATTATGCTGTGTTTATCTGTTTGTAACTTAACAATAAGCGTAAAACATTCTAGTTTCGTTTACTTTTGTTGAATCTAATACGATTTAAGTCATTAACAAATTATTTTGTAATAAATTTGCTAATAGGCATTTTAAAACCACAGAAGAGCTTTGTATTTATAAGAGAATAAACAGAATAAGTCAAAATAATATCTGTAAAAGTAATCGTAAAACGAATCTTCCGGACTAATTGACAATTGTTTATGTGTATATAAAATGATATACTTACACAGGGTGGTTATAAGTAGTTTGTAAACTTGGTTATTAAAAGTTGACATTTAATTGAAGAGATGGTGGATACTGCAAAATATTACGCAAAAATTAAATAATAATTAAAATATAATATCTCTTGAGCTGTTGAAAACTTTGCTGTATTTTAACATTAAATGGTGAGATTTCGAGCCATATTGATACTGATTTCGATATTAGTATGGTACTGAAAGTAAAGATCGATTATTTTATACCAGTTTTAATTGTAATGGAGTGATGTATTGTATTTTCCATTTAATTAGTGTCGTTAAAATTTGTATGTATTTATTTATCTATTGTATTTCACTAAAAAATTTAATTAAAAATCAATATTAACATTTTTGTTCTACTCCGATAGTTATACATTTTTTATTGCAGATCGATATAAAGTTTAAACGTATACTCTCAAATGAAATCCAATATACCAATCGTAAACCAGTTTTGATAAAGAAGTCGAACATTGTTATATATATTATACACATACCGGTGAAATTAATTAGTAGTCAATTATATATATTATTAAATAATTACGAATGATTTTATTTGGGCTACAATTATTTTGTAACGTTCGTTTTTATAATGGAGAGTTTCAATGCAAGCATGACATTTACAATTGGTTGAGCCATTATTATATTGAGAGCATTTTTTAATATTTGCATTAAAACGTCAATTGATTTGACATGTTCCATGAACTATAAACGACAGATTCTTTCATATGGCAAATCCAGAGTTGCAATTGTTATACATATATGTAATAGTATGTTACATCTTTACCCTATCTATTCACCCGGAAATAATTTGTTTAAATTAAATTTTTCAAAATTTGATAAAATTGGCTTATTTTTTTAAACAATATTTAAGCATTTTTCAATAGCATATGTTAGTAAACATCTTTGAATGCGAAGTTTAGAACTTTCATTTTATCAAAAAGTGTAGGTATACATTTTAGGGAGCCTCCGACCAAGGAATATTAACGAGCAAAAAGTCCGGTGTGGATCGGGCTAATGGTTATTAAAAGAAAGTTACATAAATGATGTACCCGCATCATGGTCATGATAAAGATCAAACAATTTTGCTCACTAGAGTGCCATGATAATACTTATACTAAACTTGTTCACAGATCATTCAACACAATCTTTATGCGCAAACATGATTACCATATACGAAGCGGTGGGTTTATTAGATCCGCTAAATGATGCCTTTTCATGTTTTTCGCGCATTCATTAATTATGCAGCTATATTTTCAACAAGTTTAACCAAAATAACTTGAACTGCTTTGCAAACATTGTGTTCCGAAATGCAAGCAAGACACGCAATACCACTGTATGCAATGTCATACATATGAATTCATCACTAATATATAAGTAATTTCAAATCCTGGATAAATTAATAAATATACTGAGTGTTTACTTTTAAGAGTTTCAATAATATTTTAAAATAACTTTGAAGGCTGCATATTATGAAGAAGAATAACATTTCGTTATATATAGACAATTATTCACCATGTTTTAGTACACATTTTTATTATTATTTATTTTGTATGAAAGTTGACAACAATTTTAATTAAATGAAGACTGAGGATTATTTTCAATCATCGCAATAAACTCATATTGTCACTTACGTACAGGTATATACAGGGTTGTTCATAATTTTCTCGTAAATTTGAGCAAAAATATATGCTCTCTAAACAATATTGTATGTATCTTTAAAACACAGCAGTCTATAATAACCAGTTAAGTGTTCAAAGCGGACTCCATTAACCGGCTCCCAAGTCGCCAAATCCCAGAATGACAAGTTTTTGCCCTTTACTAGTTAATTATGAACAACCCTGTATGTTTTAGACGTGTAAATATGAGTTATACTATCACAATTTAAGGAGAAACGCTATTTTCAAGACGCCGTCCATATTAGCCACTTTCAAGTTCCAGACCCGCTCTATGACTTCCAGATATCCAAGTTTCTGAGTAACAACAATTGCTTTACTCAAAAACAGGAAATAATAGTATGTTTTCTTATAAAAAGGCCGATTTTCGGCGAAAACTTTGAGGCATCACGACACATGTACCTAACTCAAATACAAGGATATCGTCACCGAAACATACAAGAGGGGCTTCCCTTCCCAGTTATAAGACTCATTAATTTGCTTATCAAAAAAATAATTAATTCTTGAAGAGGAGGAGTCTTCAAGTGACATAAGGGAAAAATGAAATATTCTCAAAGTAGACTAGCTTCTATGAAAATGAAAAGTATACCTTTTACCTTCAGGAACCCTGCAGGCGTGATATAGATGACAATGTTCTTCTTAGAAATATGCATTATATAGGTACGGAATGGAAAATGCTGGTTTGACAAATAGATCGATTTCAATTTGCTAATTTCATTTCTACGCAAATTGAATCCCTACTTGTGAAGATTGCAGATTTATCCTAATATATATGTATGTATTGTGCACTTTAGAGTTATTAAATTAATGAAGTTCCTTCTCAAAATATGTCTATATCATGATAAGGCTCAACCTGTTGATACAAATTAGCTGAAACCTCATCCATGAATTATTTCGTAAACCTTATTTCGATAAAATATCCGATTTTGTTTTGCTTTAAATGTAGTACGCCCTAAAGAAATGATAAAGTTTCCAAATTATATAAGATTGTTTTTATAGACGAAAAAACATGTTATTGTTGATGATTTTTCAGATCTATACATTCTTATAACAAAAACTATCATTGTACTTCATCCTCCCTTTTCATATATAGAATGTTACCGAGTGCAATTCATGAATGTGTACAAAAGTTGATTTTAAAATGTAATATACGTGTAACATTTATGATTTCGTATGTTACCAATTTCAATATATACGCTAACTTTATCAATTATCCTAATTTATGACGTGATTCTGAAATGATCAAATGATCAAAGGAGCAATGTAAGCTTCCATTACTTCCAAAAATTAAGTTTTTTTACAACTTTTAGCGCTATATTCAATATTGTGCACCCCAGCGGTTGATCACGTTTCTAACAGTCTAAAAATACTCCTTTGCCAAAAATGACTAAGTCATACAATTTAAAAAAGCATACTTTTCTTGAAATTGATTTATTTAGTTTTATATTATAAATCTTAAAGTATATTAAAATTATACTTTCTTGCATAACATACATATTTAATTTTTAACAATGTTAGATATCTTTTTTTACCCATACGTTTATTAAAAAATATTGTCAACATTTTTGAATGGACAGTGCGTTTCGTCAAATTTCACCAATGACCCAATGCCAACAGATGTGTACATCAGTAGTACATTTAGGCTCAATATCGGAGACAAAAGTATTGATGTTTCATATACCGGTAATCTATCTATCTTTTTTACTTATAATTAAATAGTTATGTAGAGATTAATAAAAAACTGTAATGCATGTTCATTACAATATAAAATATATTATCTCATTTTTTATGTATGATAGAAATTATTTAAAACAAATTTTACTGTGAAGTAACTAATAATGGGCACAAATAATTTCTTATCGCTTTGGGAATATTGTTAAAGATGTCCCAGGCATGTCTCACAACATTTTTCAGATAATTTCCTAAAATTTAAAATAAAAAAACTCTATATAATGGAACTCAAAAACTCTATAATGGAACCTGAGTTACTCCTTTAAAGTTTAATATCAACTCTCTATTATCTGTACCTGTATACCCCAAACCTTTTGATAATATTTGAAAATTCGAATTGAAGGGAATTGTTCGCTGTGTTCCTCTTTGTGTTCCCCTAATTTGGGGCCTCTTTGAGCATGCTAATATATTAGATACTTGGTTGCAAGAAGATTGGTGAATTGGTAGTTATTGTAGGTGCCTTAACTTATTCAATAACAAGTATAGTTATTAACAGAATTAACAAATAGACATAACTCATTATAGACTATAGAGTCAAAACAGGTTCACTTTGTTTTTACAAAGATTGGTAAATATTTTTTGTACATTCATAATATAATATTTATATTGTATAATTATTCTTAATAAATATCGATTTAATTTCTAAAACCAATATATTATATCCAGTGTTATTTGTAATGTTGGAATAAGTGAAATAAGCACAGGAGAGTAAGAAACGTAATACTTTATTAAATGTTTTTTGTTGATAAACACACAAATGTCAGCTTTACAAAATCGTAACAATAATCGTATACAAATCAGTTTCTATATATTGTTTGATATGTATTAGTTGTTATTGTAAGTAAGATAGTTCTTACATTTGATTGGCAGCTACAGATTCGTCTTGTCAATGTGGAATCATTGTAAGCTTCGTGTAATTGTATTTTGCAAGAGTCCGACGATTGAGGACTCTGCTGAAAAGATCCACCAACAAGGTCGCAACAGTTCTGTCGAGTCAAACATGTATAATTGTTCAATTTATTATGTATTCATAGAAAATTTACGCATTTTTTATTTGCATTTATTATGTCTGTGTTTACTTGAAATATGTACATGTTTGACTAATTAAAGTATTCCAATTTAAAATTGATAAGTATGTTATAATTGGCATTGAATAAATACAATTATTATTAGTAGGTACTGCTGATAAATAAATGTTATTTGAAATGAAAAGAAGAAATCATAAAATATTAGTTGAATTGGGATAAATATTGCGCTAATAAATATGTTTGTATATTAACTCGCTATTAATACATAATTTGGTTTTCATTGTTATACTAACACATTTATTATTAAAATAAGTATTTAAAAATAACGTGGCAATATTTTAAACATTTTATCAAAACTATAATTATTGCTATATCGAATAAAATGAAGTATTTTAGATGATTTCTCATTGTACCCAAGTCACAAGATGACATGTATATAATTTGTTACGTTTTAAAACATTATTAGCATCAGATTAAAGAACTTCTACACTCTTAAAGAATTTATAAAGCTTATAAATTGGTGAAATTATCTTAACAACTGTATATTATATAATATTTCTAAATCTAATTCCCTACTTTACCTTACATATTTATAGTGCAATATTAATTCCGGGAATAACCATTCCATGCTTTTATACATTTTAATTGTTAATTGAATTAGTGACGGATGAATTCAGAAAAACTGTCGAATTATTCAACTACAAAGAAACAACTACAGCATATTGTTAACTTTCTTGGTCTCATGGTTTGAAACAATCACGCTCATACACGCCATTCATAGTGGAATCTACAACAAACCAAACTAGAATGCGGACAGTTCAATCAAGGCAAGTGGGATTTCTGGCCGTGGTGATCAAGCGCAGGTCATTTGAGATTGTGTCTGAGAATATTTTGAGATCACATCTAACTATATTCTAGCGCATATCCTGAATATATGTACATATCTGCAGATATTTGAGACAAAGAAATACAAGAATTGGGGAGGAAAAGGGTAGAGCAGTGAAATTAGAATAATCACAGGCGTGTGCATACTATTGATATATCTGAGTTGGGGATAGCTAGAGATTGTGTTTGCATATAAGCAAGTTTTCAAATAAGTTTGAATTTTAAGTGAAATAGAGACTTACTAGACACTGCAACATTTGACTTACTGAATTTAAGTATTTTAGTCCAATCAGACGTGAGTATTTATACGAGAAAATTCAAGTGACTTCATTATTAAAACAAATGCAAAGAAGTCATATTATTGTTTTTATGTCTTCAGTTTTATTAAGGCGCATAGAAAGAATGTGTTTATGCAGAAATGTTTGAACAAAACAGTAAATTTAATCCAATTTAAATATATTTTTTTCAATTAAGACACGTATTATCCCCAATCTGTATTGTTTGAATACACGGATGGGTGGACTACCGTCTAACCGGCTGATGTCAACAACATGAAATATCTACCAATATGTGGACTGAAGTCGACATTATACTATTATCTTCCGGACGAACGTTTACAATCATGGGACAAACGTCTCGAAAGATATTATTTACACGAACTGGATTAACGCTGACACCGTCAAGCACAATAATTGGACTATATAGGACTAACAGTGCTAAATACAAAACCTAGTTCGTTATAGGTACCAACTTGAAACATTTGATAGCCGACCAAGTGTCGACGTTAGTCTTGTGTTTGCAAGTGTCGGTGTCAGACTATGATTAGACGACATTCTGCCCACTAAAGGCATAAATATTAAATTAAAATGATATTTACACAAAAGGGGTAATAATTTAAATATTGGAAAAAATAGGAATTGATATTCATGTATAAATGTATATTTCAATAAAATAATTATAAAAATACTGAAAGAACCAATTGGCAAGACTAAATATACAGCTGTAATATAGATAAGGCCATTTAAATGTCTAAAATTGCCAACTATATGAATAGTATATGTCAATGAACAATCAGCAGCGTTTAGTTTATTTTTAAAGTAGTATAAACAAATACCATAATATTCTATTTGTTCACCGATAATGCTTAAAATTTAAAATATAAATAAAATAAACATACCATATGTTAAACTTATTGCAAGATAAATGTAAAAAAAAATCCAGAGAAAGTTATATCTTATAGTAGTTTGTTAAAAATTATTCAAACATGCAATACAGCATTCTTTCGCTATATCAGGTTACAAGATGTTTTGCGTAATTTTAAAAGATTTGCAGATTGAAATAATCATATGACTTTCCATGGTCCCCATATTTTTGTATACCTACTACACGCCTAGTGTCAACTGTCCAATAAAACTACTCGAAGGCAACAACAATATTAAAATATGTAAAGAAGTTGAAATGTTGAAATATTGAAATAATTTTTGTTAATATAAAGGTTACATATAGCTTTATATATATATAACTAATTCATTCATTAATGATTAATTTTATTTGTTTATCTATATCAATTATTTGATGTATTTATTTAGTATACAATATTTTTAAATATTTATTTAACAAGTATTATTTATTCAATAGGTATATTTAAATAATATCAGTTTATTTATAAATATGTTTTTTATTTTATATATTATTAAATAAAATGTGGTAGTTTCTAGTTTGTTTTAATAATTTGTTATTTTATTTTTTCACTTATTTTATAATATGTATTCTATTTTGTGTTTGCATTTCAAAATTTGCTTCTAATTTATTTTGAATATTATATATTTATTATACCTCCTTACGTTATATCGCAGGTACCTGTAATTTCTTCTGGCAGAACTGTGGATGATTTATTATTATATAAAGATCTTTTTTAGAAATTATAATAGGCACAATCTTTCCGACATGTATGCTGAGTTAAGGCCTTTAATTATAATTAACGTTAATTAGAGTTATAGTATATGCATCATAACTCTAATCAGCTAATATACTGAAATACTAAAATATACAAAAATACAAATCACGCCACACGGAAACTAATACAATGATTTAATTTGGATTTTATGATTTAGTTTTTCGATTATATATTCCAACATTGACGTCTTCGGAAATATCTAATTCCCACTCATTGGCAGACATATGCAGGTGGTGTATATCAAATCATTTAAAATTGATTGTTGGTAATGTTTGTATATACAAATTCCGGTTTCTTTGGGTATATTTCTATTTTCTAGAATATCAAAGAGAACTATGTGTCAAAGATATATGTGTTTGAGACATAATGTGTCTTAAAATCTTTCTTGTTTTTGTTACATGTTTATTTAGTATTTATTGTAAATACTCCGTTGTCGTCGTCTATATTACATTTATTAGTACTCTGGAGATGTCAGTTTGAGGAACAAAGAATAATGTTCACTTGTAAAGGTGAAATAAAGGTAGCTTTGCAAAAAAAGCTGCAATCGTCTAATAAAAATAATATGTTTTTTTAGCAAAGCTATAAACAGTTTGTATCCGCAGACACCAATATGTACAAAAATAAATATTTAAAGAAATGTAAATTGATGGTTAAACACAAATGTTAACGATAAGTATACTTGAATAAATGAGAAACGCACTAAACAACAGCGCTGTTTCAACTATTTAATGACTTTTTATTTGCGTTAAATCATCTTATACTACGCAACATAGCAATGTACCTCAGAGTTTCAACAAATAAAGCTTTTAGCATTATCTCTGCATTTTTATCCGTTTCTTAAAAATGGCAATAATATATATTTCTACATTATCTGCAGGAACATATATACATACCTATGTATGTACAATAAAAATCGTGTTTGCCATAGATGGAAAGGAAAACTGTACTGGAAACTAAAAGAAGGCAGAAAGTGTAATTGATGCTATTTAACCTTGTTAATAATATATCCGCGTTCGATTAGGCACGCTAGATTTACCTTTTAATGCTTTATTTGTTGGTAGAATATTTTGGGAGTGTAATATTATTGTATTTGGCAATGTTATGTGTGAGGTTCCGCCTGAATTTTAAAACAAACTCAGTTATAAATGTCGCTCAGTCCTACCAAACTTACCAGGCATCTATGAACGTCCTACTGAGCACTACTAACCTTTGTGGAAGTATCCTTACACTCTTCTGAACATCATTATTATTTCAAGAGGGAGGGGTGAGGGTCATTGGGCTACCATATAATCTTAAAACTTCTTAATAAAGTTGAATTTTAAAAATGTTAATTATCTGAGAACGAAGATATTTTCTAACATTGTTCAGTGAAAAAATGATCAAACATTAATTGTTTTATAATAAATAGGCAAAAATATAAATTTTCATCAAATTTTAAAATACAAGTTATTTAAAATTTGAAAAATGTTTTTATATATTTTGTATTATACTTTGATTATTATTTCATGAAAATAATTAATACCCAAATGAGGTAGAGTGTTCGACTGCCACAAAGATGGTACAAAGATGGTAGACTGATAACATTCAAGCCCCGCTTTGAACCAATTTAAAAAAATTTTTATTAAATGTTTTAAATATGTATTAAATGTATTTCTTAACTTTACATGATATGATATATTTCATTTAAATAAATATAATAATTTAAATTAGTATTTAAAAAAATGTATTTTTAGGGTGTGGTCACCTAAGCATCTCTTTGAGGAACACTAGTGAGTTAATATAGCGCTAAAAGTTGTACAACTTTGTTTTCGAAAAATAAATGGAAACTTAATTGCTCTGGATGTGCTTATTTAAAAATCAAAGCAAAAATGTGGGGGCCCCCTCCCCCCTTCCAGTGTATAAGATAGAACTAAGCAAAGAACGAAATAAATATTGACCTAGAAATATATCAACATATCTGCGTTTTAAAATTACGAATAAAACAATTGGAAGAATATAGCTGGCATTTCGAATATCACCTAAAAATATATATATATACATACATTTAAACGCTCTTTATCACTTTATATTTCACCACTGGCTCAGGTCTCATCTAATTGACATTCCTCACCATTTGTATTATTCATTATTCATTTGAAAAATAGGTATTAAGCAGGATATTTATTTACAGTTCAATATATATCATGAGCTGCATTCAGTGACCTCTAGTCCGCATATAGGTGAAACTGACGATGTAATCATACGTGTAATATAATAGGGAGGATTATTTTCTTGCAATTAAAGTGTACATACATATGTATATCACATAATACATATTTAAGACAATTAGAATATGGAATATTGTCGAAAAACAATTATATTAATGTTGTTTTGTCACATTAAGAAGATTACTTTTCAAAGAATATTTCGCTGTCCTTTGATTAGTATGTGGTAGGTATAATATGTCATGTAATTATCATGCCTGGGATAATATTCCTTTTATTGTATTATGTCCTACCAATTGAGATACGTATGAAAAGAACAACCATAGATGTATTAAAATAAATATTACTCCTTGTAAACAGTTATTTTCTATTTCAGATTATATTTTATAGAATATTAAAAGTTCAATTCTTTTTAATTATGTATATATATACATACTACATATGTAAGGGGGTGAGTAGCACAATTGGTAGAACGTTGGTTTTGTGCACAGTTCATGTCTCGGGTTCTAATATTCTACCATAAAATCCACCGATATAGGTACTGAAAAGATGTAATTGGAACTATCGAAAAAGTCTGATCTCCAAAATAAGCAAAGTGATGACGTCATAATGCGTTACAAAATATATAATATGTATAATAAAGAAGGCAAATAGATTTTTTAAATATGAATGAATGAAATAAGGATTTATTATTTAATCAAATTCCTCATATTATGTTATAGTTTCAAAATAATTCATTTTCAATCCATTTTTCAGTCATTTTTGCACCACTTAATTGTATTTTTCTTAATTAACGACCTACATAATTAGATTTAACTAATCCAGTGCCATGAACATAGCATATAAGCAGCCTGAATTATTGATTTCCGCTGAGAGTTGTTGCATTATATCCAAAAATAAAGCAGAAATATAACAACGCTGTTTTCAGGTTTCAAATCTAGGTTTAATGAACTATGATTCAATCTCGTAAAATGGCAATGATATCTTCTTAGAGCCTAAATAATTTAATATGATATGAAACGTGCCGATGCGTGAGTTTTCTATTTATTCAAGAATTCGAGATAGATGAATGGGATATTCTTCACCTTAAACAATCGCTTAATATTCTAATTTTAATTGCAAATATTGAGAAAAATAAAAATCGATTTCACGTCCTAGAATTTGACAAGTATTTATTACCGAAAGTATTAAGTGTCAAAAGATAAATTATTGATCTTCCATTCAGAAGAATCAGCTGTTTGAAATATTGAAAGATTTACCTGTAGTAAGTTTAGAAGTTATACAATATAATAGGAACAAGTGCGGAGCTGTAGGTACCTTTATAACTAAAAGGAGGATGTAACCTTGACTTGCACGCTCAAATAACAGAAGAAAATATCACTTACAGAATCGAATAATACATGCTTTCTAGCCAAGGTTATGATTGTGTCAGGTGGTGAACGAGACAGCCTGAATTGTGAGAGGGATTGCGGTCAATGATATCCTTGTGTTGATATGTCGTGCGGATTATTCTAAGATTCATAATTATTCTTGCTCGGTCAAGCGATGGTTTTCAATAAATATTATCGGGAACTAAGATGACTTCTTGCATGGGTTTCTTAGTGTGACACATTCCAGAGGGCGAGGCTCATATCGACTCCTAGAAACAATAACCATTTACAACAATATGTCTCACGTGTTGTCGACACACACATTATCAACTGATTTGCGAAAGTCAAATTATTATTATGTGTATATTAAAAGTGCATTCTGCTGTAAGAAAACGGTTTACTGCATTTACAGCATTTTTCCAAATGTAATCATGACAATATGTATATGCATATATAATCGATGATAAATAAAATGTTTAAATATCAAGTTCTTCAATGTAAGAGTTATTTAAAGTGCTATTGAGTATGTTTCTGCATATACCTACTGTTTTCTGTGTTATAGAAATATATAGCATTTTGGCAAATACTCGTTGATTAATTTTCTGATATTAATTATTGAAATGGAACATTTCAAACCGTCTATTTGAATTAGGCAATATAATGACACTTATTTAAATCAATATATTTGTTATATTAACAAACATAATTGTGCATAATAAGCATAAATTTGTTAAACACTGTACTTACATTGTACGCTCCTTAAGTAGCTGCATTTATAACGATGATTACTTTCTAAAATTACTAAATAATTATCTACTGTTTTTTTCTTAATATTTACAATACTATTTTTAAAATTATTTATTCTTTAATATCAAATTGAAGTCTAATATTTCTTTCAATTTTTTATTCACCCTTTTATCTGTATAGGTATGTCATATAATATAGTACCGTCATATAATATACACAATTACGAACTATTTTCTAAGCAGTATATCTATTATGTAACTTTAGCATCATATCTTCATTGAAGTATCATATTCCTCACGTTAGTAACAATATAGGCAACATCTCAATGTACTTTCTTTTTTTATAAGTTAAATAACAAGAAGTGCAAATCATGTTGGGCCCAGTGAACAGTGAATTATTCATTAACCTTATGAAGTTAATCAAAAACACACCAATAAATTTGTACTCAAAGGAGCGCATCTTGCCTTACATTTCTTTTACATCTTCCATTTAGAATGCTTTACAGTATTCTAGAAACACATGCTTCAACTAGACACCAGAATTCTCAATTTACAATACTGATAAAACTTTCTCTCAACAAATTTATTTGCAAAAAGAATATTTCTATTTCATAGTTTTCTTACACATATAGTACATAAGTGTAAATTTAGTTCAAAGTTTGAAGAGGACTCTATAATATACTGCCACACAGGACAGCGATCATTGCGTCCACATGATGCGTGCTTTGCTGTTATAAAATAGTAATATTGCTGCAGACAGGGAAATTTAGTTTGACAACAGAATGAACTATTCTGAGTACCTTTGAGACTTGGGATTTGCAAATCTGTCATCAGATGCGGCCTCCTGTGCTAATGAGAATTACTTATTTAACATGACACCAAGTTCTGCTGTATATACCTATAGTCCCTATTATTCTGTAGTAAGAGTGACACTGTTATCCGGCGTTCTGTGTGTTAAGGAAAGTAGTTTAGATCTTATTGAGGCGTATATTTTGGTTTCTCGAGATTAGAATTGGTATATAGTTCCATTGTTATCAACCCTGTTAGGTATAGTAGACTATACCAAAGAAAAAGTTGAATAAAAGCTAGAAATGTGATATAAAAGTTAAAATATATTTCTTGACATTCAAGATTTAGAGTCTTTTAAACGACTATAGAGCAAAATTATGTGTATAAATTGTCCCTTTATATAGATACATACTTATAATCTTATTAATAATCAAATGAATTGAAACTCCCTAACGCGGGCTAAAATTTTGTTGCAAAGCCCCTGGATGAGTCAATTTTTTGTCAGACGTCTCCTAACATCTTCTAAATCGTCGTTGAGACCAAAGTTTAGAATTCTAATACAAAATGTACAATAAAAATTTCAGATGAATAAAGGACTGATTTAAGATTGCCAATGATAGGATACAAGTTGCCATATGCTTTAAATCACTTGTGGGGCCCCTGGAATGTCCAGGACGTCAGGGATTTCTCCTTGGAGGACTATTTTGAAATGGTGCAATACAAATGATTATAAATTATGTTTTCAACATCCAACAATAAAGCTACACACTGGATTATCAATTTCAAGACCGAGGAATCTTTCATAATGGTCCTGACGTCAGTACCCAGGTCCTCCAGGACGTCAGAGAATACTCCTTGTAGGACTATTTCATTAGTATACATTCAGAAATAAGCAAACAAATATATTTGTCATCTGGTAGCCTTTATGGTCATTGGGAGTGCCTTTGAAGTCTTTTTAGCTTTTCAAAAAGCCCCTGCCGTCACCACACGGATCGTCGGAGACATCAGGGATTACTTTTTGTAAGACTATTTTATTAGTATGTACTCAAAAGTTAGAAATCATATATATGTATATTTCATTAGGTACTCATTTGAAGTCAGTCTAACTTTATAATAACTAATAATATACTATAGACAGTATCAATAACTATACTATGTACAGTTTAAAAAATACTTTCTTCTGAAGATCTAGAAGAACCCAGATGCTGCAACGGCACTATGAAAAGTATGTAAACCAATTCAAAATGTAAATGTGTTGGACAATTGATAATGGATGGTCTATAGTTTAATAGGATCTTTTAACTTTTTTAGTCCATGAACAGTGACTAGAAGACCATCTCCTAAAGGTCCAGGATGGACCTAGATGCTACAACTTCATAATAAAACTTGTTTAATGAAATATTAATTGCGGAAATCAAATAACTTCAATATTGGTTGTTTAAAACGTTTTTGTAAAATGACAACTATTTTTCATTTTGAAGCAGTCACACAACGAACATCTCCTGAAGGTCTGAATGCTGTGGACACTGCAGCAACAGTATACCAGACAACGCTACATGTTAGCTGAGTACCACTATATACTAGACTGTGGTAGTGATCCAATGTTATTATGAGATTAAAATATGGAACAACAGGATATTTCCGAAATTTTTGGAAATATGGGGATTTTAACATTGGACCGTCAAAGCGGTGATAGATGACGATGGGATCTATTAGGTTGGAACCTATCATAATTTTTGGATACTAGGATGTAAATGTAATCAATTTTGTGAATGTGTTCTTTATTTTACAGTCATTTCTAAAACGTGGGTATTTTTACCCCCTCCCTTGGCCGTCCTACGACGATTTTTGACTTAGGCCGTTCTACTGTTAAAGCAATAAAAATCGTAAAAATGTAAAAAAATAAGTTACGCAGTTATAATAACAATGAAAGATGTTATAGCATTCAGAATGACGTAGAAGTATTTAAATATATGTTTTTAGTGTTCGTCGAGTTTTAAGTAGTCATATTCAAGATTACAAATCGATTCATTTAAAATTTAATTCAATATAATTAAAATTGTGATACATATTTACAATAATATGTAAAAAGAAGCTTAACTGAGATTTATCATGACATTTAAATGGACCTAAATCGTTTGAGCTTGTAACTTAATGTTTTATAAAGGCCTACTTATAGCCTCTAAAGTTAGATCACATATAAGCGTTATTAATTTTGTTATATCCGATAGATAATTGCTACAAAATTTATATTTTACTTATTTTATTTGTACAGCTTATAGGGAATACATTAACCTTAATAATATGATATATATATATATATTTAATTTTAGTAAATATAATTAAGATGTACAAGCAGATATTTAAATGAAAATAATGTATAATATAAAATAAATATGTGAGCATAAATTTAAATTGAAATGACAAAACTTAAATTAAACTAATTTAAATGTACAATATATATGTACAGAAATAAATAAATAGTTTCTAAATAATAAATAAATATAGAAAATATAGTATAATCGGAAACCAATTCTAGTGCGAAAAATGATCATCATCATTTTACATGAGGTTATCTAAGGTTATAAAATAATACTGATTTGAATGTCATTATATCACATTTGAATAACATAAACAAGCAATTAATTGCTATCAATCAATACTTTTTTTTTTTTTTTTTTTTTTTTAAGAGTACCGAAAGTGTCAATCTTGTCTTATTAATATTTATAAGATAAGTTTGGAAGTTAAATTATGTACATGTAAACAAAAGTCTTAAGACTCGTATTTGACTGCGAAGATGGAGCATTCATAGATAACATATATTATTTAAAGGAATGTTAGTATTCTTTGCTTGATATTATTAACGTTTGTTATGCAATTTATGTTATATTTACTTTGATATTGTATATGTTAATACGTTTGAAGAAGTCATCGTTGTGATCATAAAGTATGCAAAACAAAAATACATAATTAATTGAAACATTACATTCAATTAAAGTACTTTGTCGTGGGGCGGTGTCATGAGATTTAAAACTAATACACTTTTTGACGCATCGCGCTGTACGAGTTTTAGTGTAGATAAACAATGTTTTGATATAAAAAGTATATCTGTAAAATAAATGTACACTATATTTATATTGGAAATCAATTATAAATTTCGAGTAATTTGCGAAATTACTTTTAATGTCTCTGCTTTTGATTTTTTCTTACCGTCCCGGAGGGTCTCCCGACTTGTCAAACATAAGCGTCTCATTCGCATAGGTCTCGAAGGTGACATTGAGGAGATGACGCAGCAGCTGGGATCCGCTCACAGGCAGAAATCCCTCACAGACGCCCGGGACATTGTTGCAGATCTCTCTTTGGAGACTGTCCAGAGCCAGTGCAACTGTGTACACAGAGTTAATTACGAATCCAAGTTTTGTATCCTGATTATACTCCGCTGACTGGAGAGACTCTCGACCTAGTAGAGAATAACATACAATGAAACATTTCAGTGAAAATTGAGCACAGAGGCTGTGTTGATTCATGAGAATTATGCTGATGATTCGTATGCAAATCCCATGTATGATCAAAAATATTTACGTGATAATTTCTAGATCAAGTATATACGATAGTTAATTTATACCACAAATCTAAACTTTTGGGATATATATATATGTATATACATTTTTACATATAGCCATACTTAAAGGGTCACCATTTTTTGTAAATAGTTACTTACACAGCCTTAAACAATACACCCTTCAGTACACCCCTGGATACAAAAAAAGTAATTACTAGTAAGTATATTGATTGCAAAATTTACTTTAAGAGTTGGTCTAAGACTAACAAAATTAAAATAAATTCATTCTATAAAAATGGTATCCGATATTAACGGGATAAAAAAGTCATTTATGTTTTATCATAGCTACATTATATTACAAAATTATTTTGATCTATTTATACTTTTTTTATATTTATATTATATTTATATTATGTAATATTATATGTATATACCTATATAGTTTAGCGAACGTAATTTTTGTGCAATGAACAGGGCGATATAAACATATTTTTAATGCTAATCATTTTTTGTTATATATAGTAAGCTATAAAATATTATTTTATTTTATTTCATTAATGCTGCATAAAATGTTACTTGTTATGAACATCAAATTACGTTTTACCTTGTTGAAATTTAGCAATATATTTCAGAAAATATATGTTTTAAATATAACATTTTTGGGCTTAATAATAACAATAAATAAGCTATTACAATGTCCTCGACATTAAAAATGTACAATTTATTTTTATAATTCATAAAAGTCAAGTTCGAAAAATCGATTACACTAAAATATAATAGATTTTTTTTTCCAGAGAATTTTTTTCCAAATTTCCTAAACTTATTCGTCTGAAATGAAGCGAATGATTAAATTAAAATAACAAACTTGAAATTAGTTAAAATTCATAATTATTTGTGTTCAGGTAAAAATGTGAACAAATATGACAATTTATTATGCTGTAAAGCAATTATTATAGTTTACTTTATAAAGTAGGGTCATATACAGAATAATCAATATATAAATATATAGGTATATACCTACTGAAAAATATTATGAAACAAATATGATATCTCTTGACGAATAACCTATTCGGTTTATAGGTCGTTTATTTTATGTCAAAAAGTCTATATAAATAATTTAGAAAAACATCCAATTATTGTTTGTTTAGTTGGTTTTACGTTAAATACTGTTATTTTCTTTACATTATTAAAATATTTTATTGAAAAACGTGACTTATAGAGCCTATTAATGGTACACAATTATAATAGTATTAGTATAATGTATAATTCCTATTTTTCACAAAATATTACATTATCTTAATTAAATATTAGTATACAAATATTTACTATAATTTACTAATATTTACTAGTAGTAGTCAATGAAATATATCTACATTAAACTTAATTTGTGCATTTTCGGATATATACAATTGTAGCTAAACATATCTTGCTGTTTAAGTTATTTATTAAATTTTGTAATGTTTAAATAAATAAAAAAAGTGATCATTATATTTTTATTCTTCTAATAAAATTAATCTTTTACTTTGTTAAACACATTTTAATTATAAAACTAAATATAATTAATAGGTATATGTTCCAAAATTATCTATACATCCCTTCCATACTTTCATCAGCAATATGATACCATTTGTCTTGGATGATGTCAATTAAAATATTCCCACAATATAACTTTTCATTTTTATATGATGCTTGTATAAGGGTCCATCGAACAAACAAATACTTAACTATTTAATAAATTCCATATTATACCAAGATTGCTTAGACATTTCTTAGACTTAAAGGTAATCTATTAAATACCAAATCCCTTTGTATTATAAATAAGCAGTAAATAGTTGACCAATGGATACCTTAATGTGGATTGCAAACTGGAGATAATTTCTTTATTTCCTGTTCAAAGTCTCAACTCAATTGTTCTCTTATCTAACACCTTAAATTATTTTTTTAATTACATCCATCAAAGTAAAACCTAGCTAATGTTTCTCAGCCTTTTGTAGGAAAACGCGTTTTATGTATCTAGTAGAAATCTTATAAATATATATACATATCATACGTATAATATCATAAATACGTATTTGCAATATAAATAATTCAGAATTCAGAATTTTATTATTTCAATATTTTAACATATAAAATATATCTAATTGTGTCAATATAAAGTTTAACTATATATAACTATTTTGACATTTATTCTTTCGTTCGGACACTAACTTTATAATAAATTGAATCGTTTATCACAGATAAAATTATTAGAATTGTATTTATTTATATAATTTTTGCAAAATCCTAAAATAAGAATATAGAACGTTGAATTTTTTTTTAATATACAACATTTAAATAGCTTCCATTTCTATATGCAATTATTAACGAAATAAAATATGAAAAATACCTAAAACTAAAAGTATATATTACATATAGGTATATCGTGATATAATGTAGATATATAGTGACCCCAAAAGTCATTCAATAAACTAATAAAATCATTGCTATCATCAAGCAAATATTTATTTAAAATATATATAATTTGTTATAATTGTTATAATTGTTTTAAAAATAATAAATAAATGTGCAACTTTATTGAATAAACTCATTTTTATTAAATTGAGAATAAATATTTTCATCGAAACTATAATTATTGGTCGTTATGGATTCCATTTACATTTGTATTATTTTAACATTTGTGAACTTGAAATGAATAAATTACAAGCACAAATGAATTAGATGCAATATTAGCTAAAACCAAGAGTATATAGCAGGATTAGAACTCTGGTATGAGAGCCCTAACTTACTAACCATTCAACCAGCGCTCTTTAAATGTTAGTAATTTAAAATATTTCAATTACCTGCTCTAAGGGCGTTTCCAGATATATAAATAAAATAAACATAGTATTTATTGTTTACAAAAATAATCATACAGGGATGACCAAAAGTAACCGTCGCAATTAAACATACAATGTGAAATCTATGATTTAAATAAAATTTGGCAGCAAGTATTCAATTTTAATTTCTCTAATAAGTAGTTTTATTGTTACGACGGACTTATAGCTAACAGTCGTGATCATGCCTAGATTAACATTAGAAAAGAGGATCTTTTTTACCTAAAAAACGTATCAGACAAACATCACCGAAGCATGCAGGGCATTTGAAAAACAATACAGTAGAAGTGTTCATTGGCACACTGCTTCGGATTTGGTTAAACAATTTGAAGAAACTGGAGATATGAGTGATCGTAAACGCGAAGGAAAGCCATCAGCATAAATGAATGAGGAGAATTGCATGTCAGTAGCACAGACATTTTTTTTTAATTTTAATCAATCAACAAATCAAGACTCAAAAGATTTGCAAATCCATCGAACAAGTCTACGACACATAATAAGGAAGATAGAGTTTAAATTATGGGGACCACGTTTACTTCATGCATTAAATGTAGATGATCCCGACCGCTAAATACAATTTTGTCAAACTTTCAATGAAACGCTTGCTTCGTATACTGATGATATAATTTGGAGTGATGAGATTAATTTTTCTATTTTGAATGGGACAGTTAACAGACTATGTTCAAGATAACCCACGTGTTGCTTTGAAAAACATTTCAACTCACTAAGCCTTACCGTATGGGTCGTTATTTGTTCCTCTTTTACTTTGATGGAATCACAATGATCGATATAATCAGTATTTACTACTAAATCGATTGAAATCAATATTGAAACATATATTTATGTAACATTCTATATATCATTTTTGTGTTTACTTAACATTTATCAATTTCATGGTTGTAAACTAAAAATTACAATAATACTACCATCACTTTTTCTGGGTATAATATAAAGAACCCTTTAGAGTTGATATGAAATAATAAAAAAACAGGGAACTTCTCACCTGTGCATAATTTTATTTTGGACGAGGCCGTTTGGAACGGCGGTTTTGATGAAGTGTTTGAGAAATGGCAGTTAAACTTCTGTTCCCAAAACTCCTTAAACCAGGGATTGTGATGGTTGCCACTTGGTGTTAGTGACTGAAAATAGCCGTCGAAGTCGGGTACCTTGGGAGAGCTCAGTCGGACCGAGATACCACCGATGACAGCGTCACTCAAGCTCCGTCGTTTTGTCGTGGTGTCTACGATATCCCCAAGAATATCAGTACGATCTGCCCAACCGTCGCTAAAAATATTAGTTTAGACATATATATATAACAATTTATTCTTATATGAGAGTATAATATGTATACATACATATATACATTATATAGAAATAAATAAAGTTTCAAATTAATTTATTTTTGATAATAATTTTCTCAGTAAATATAAATTAACAATTTTTGATGAATATATGTATACCAAAACAATAAAATTCAGGGAAAATAATAGTTACATGAACATATTGTCACTTAATCATTTTTTGTAATTTTTAAGTACACATATATATTATATATATATATGCAATCATAAATATACTTTTATAGGAACTTTACAAAAAGCAATGTAAATATATGTGTGAACCTCAAATGACAGCTTTTTAATATGTGTTTAATGTTAATATGTTTTTAAATATATTTTAAATATATTTTTATTCAACGCTTTACTATTCTGTAAATAATTAAAATAAGCGAAAAGCCTGTGTTGCAAAGGGAGAACCACCTTTTTACTATTTTGTAAATAATAATACATTTAATATATGGTTATATAACTGTGATAAATTAGTTAAAAAAACCATTCTTTTTAAAATACATATTTATACTTTATAAGTATATAGAATAATATAGAATAATATATATGGTATATATAATTTTATGATTATAATTATAAATATAAATATAAATTATTATAATAAAATAATACAAAATTCTAAAGTGTATTTCAAATTTAATACGATTATCATAAAATGTTTCTTATTCGCAAATAATATAACAAACTTATAATACAAACTTCGGTAAATTTGTATACACAATGAACACTTATACAAACAATTTTAAGTATGCTTTATGTATTATTGCATATTATGAGCATTTTATTTTTCAAGTTAAAAATGTTATATTAATTGAAACACGTGTAAAAACCGTGATATATATTTACCGTGATATATATTTTCAGTGTATGTAGCTGTCAGATTCATGTTTTTAATTACAATAATTTTGTGCAATACTATCATTATCATCATATTCGTTCATAGCGTAGGCCGCGACATCGTTGCGCAATATTAATAATATTAAATAATATGCACACACACATAATAGATTATGTATATATATTTAAAAAATTTTAATAGTTTTAATTTATGTAGACTTTCATAAATTATCATTTGAAAGTTTGCAATATACAAATATGCAGATATGCAAATATACAAATCTAGACCTATGATAATAGCTAGATAGCTAAGCTAGCTATGCAGTAGGTATTATAGGATAGTTGAAAATGGGGTGTTTTTCAAACAGATGCAGCGAAAAATATAAATCGATTTGAACATTGAGATGTCATATTTAACACTCCCCCTCATACATCTATCTGATGTTAAAATTAAATGAAAATCAGTTTATTAGTTTAGAAGATATAGCACTTCAAAATGTAGCATTTTGGGACAATTTATTCTTTCTTTCTTTCTTTTTTTCTGAGATTTTCATCTAATAACGTACTTTGTATCTTTAATTTTATCTAATTTATTTGAAACTTCGTATGCAAATACAATGAAACGAGAGGATTACAAATATATTAAAACTGTTTCGATCCGATGTCATGGAGCATACATTATTATAATAATATTATACATTATTATAATTAGTTTTTAAGTTTATAAATTGACAATTATCAAATATTCTTCAGATTACACGTTCGGCGGTTCAACGCAGTTAGTTAGTAAATCTATCAGATCTCTTATTGGCTAATAAAATTGCTATTGATTTTATTGTTCTCAATGCGAATTGACCGTTGATCACTGTCACAATCTCCTTATCGATTTAGAAGAAACATTTACACACTATAACACTATATATAAGAGAATTCCAATATATATGTGCGCTGCGCTAAACGTTGAACATTCGCTGAACATTTTTAATTGTGTGTACATAATAATATTAGCCTTATTCTACATATTATGCGTCATTGTAAATCATTTTTTAAAACAAAATTTATTTAGAATTTCTAAATGACATGTTTGATAAAAATATTATTAGATATAAACCAAAAATGAAATTTTGTTTTAAAATATTCTTAATTTCTTTTTTAACTATTTTCTTTTTCAAACCAAAAATAATTGAAATATTTTTATAGCCAAAGGGCAAAAGTTGTTCAGCTAATCAAAAATAAATAAATTCACAATATAACATAGATTCGTTCAAACCTTAATATAAGTGAAATAAAAGGTTAGCTTTGACTTTCAAAATGTTTATTATTATTATTTTTTGGATTGAAATATTGAATATTAAAGACATTTTCATTATAAGCAATTTGCTAACCAAAGTAAAATTAAGCTTAAAAGTGAAAACGATTTGGTTAGCAAATTCCTTATAATAAAAATTTCTTATACATTCAGTTTTTCACTAAAACAAACAAGAATAATAAACATTTTGAAAATCAAAGCTAACCCTTTTATTTTACTTATTTTAAGGTTTGAACGAATCTATGTTATATTGTGTTATGTACATATTGTGAATTTATTTTTTGATTGGCTAACTAATTTTTTGACTTTTTTGGCGATAAAAATATATGTATTGGTAATTATGTATAAATACCAGGTATGTATAATTTTTCATTTAAAACGCGTTGAATAAATTTTCAAATAAATTTTAACATGTTTATATAGAGAATATTCTTTAAATAGAAATAGGACATTCTTTTAGACAAATGAAAATTTCTTCAAAACGGAAATTCTTTATATAAATATAGTCTAAAATTTGAGAAAACAAAGGAAATAACCAATTTATACTTAAACGTGAAATCTACTTAAATTAAATAAGAAAATATCTCAATATTTTAATGAAAAAAATACAGTTAAACATATTATTTTTGAAATATGAAAAAGCTTTCTCTTCTTTTCAAGTGTGAGCATATTGTCTTACAATTAAATTACGGGGAAATGTGAAAATCAACACATTAACTTAATTTATTTTGCTAAAATGTCCATATATTTTAAATATAATTAATGTAAATATAGTAATCAATCTTTATGATAGCCAATACATTTTCTGAATAAGTAAAAATTTGATGGTTTCTGTTTTTCCAGAGTAATTTTTGATATTACACAAATGTATATAATTGTTTGCATATGTATTTTATTTTAGGTTTGATAACTGTGTCTCTTTTAGTGGTTTTATATAATACATAATCAATATAAGTGCATATTATAATGTCTTGATATAAACAAACTTAAGTATTAAAGGTTTAACGTACGTTCAACCTGCGTGCAGATTAAGTATGAAGTTAATTTTATTTGTCCTAAGGGTCAAACTACAAACTTAGTAGATTTATACTAATCCTCTAATTGCAACTGCTAGTCATTCTTTAGGTAATATATTTTAATCCACAAAAACTCTGGATATCGATTAATTTTATCTTACTATGTATATAGGTATGCGCAATTTACAGACTTGTAATTTTGTATTATTAATATCAATATGTTTGGTTTTTTATAATATATTCGAATATACGACTAGTTATCGATATTCATAGTTTACGGTTAATGTATAAATTGTGTAATTTCTGTTTTTATTTGATATATGAATTAGGATATTATATATACTAACATGGTTTTATAGATAATATTGAAAATAAATATGTACAAATATGGTATACTATGCTTTTGGTTAAACTAATTTTTAATTTTACCTACAAATATGTTTAAGAATAAAGATAATAATAATTAATATTGAGTACATACGTGTATATACGTATATATGTATCGATATTATATATATTTACAATTGTCCGTATCAATCTTAAGTATTTAACACATCAAGTATATAGTCGTCAGCTATGAGAAAAAATACGAATTTTGGCAATAAAGAAAGACAAAAATATTCTGGTGAAATCATAAATTAGGAGAAAAGCTCACTAGATAAGGCTTCATTACACATCTTCTCCGCAGTTCGTGACTTTTTTAAGAGAAATGATTTACCTTCTCAAAACGAAGAGATTACCTGACTTTATCAAGCAGCCTGTCTTTTGGTTCAATACTGTGAAATTATTAAACATACAGCTCTACGATCGAGAGGAAAAGAAAACACGCGTACAATCTTACGGAGTTCAAGGAAAACTAAAGGTGGATAGGGGGTTAGATGGAGTAAAAATGTCTACTTTGTGTAATGAGGGGTTTAAGTGATTTCAAAGACAAACTGCGACCGCAACAAAATAGTTAATTTCATAAGTGATAGAATCTTGTCTAGAAATGAAAAAGGTGTGACATCTCCTCTGTTAATCTCTCCTTGAGGTTTCACAGTAAGTTTGGAATAATTAAGAGTATGATTTTTTGTATCTCTGTTTTCATATTATATGTTTTTTTTATCTCCAGGCAAAGTGTTTTTAGCGATACTCATTGACAATGAGTAATTATATAAAGTTCACTCAAATTAGTGAACATAGGTATATCAAATACAATTTTACATTGTTTTTGTTCTGGAATATAAAACATTTAATTAAATCCATTTTTTATCATTTTACAATGGAAACAATATGTTTTTATTATTGAGTTTATTGTTAACTACAGACAATATTCATTAATTTAAATAAAATATTGTTGAATGCTTAGTTTACCACAATTAAATATGTATCTTTCAGATGTATTTAACAAATTATATTAAACATTTTAAATTATCATTTAAAAAAAATGTTTTGTGAATCTGTAGATTCTGAGTGTATAATGATAATAATCAAAGAGATATATTGATTGTATTACAAATATGTAGATATCAGTAGATCATTGAAATTTACATAGTTTTTCAAATAGAGTAAAAAAAACAAAGAAGTACATTTATTTACTCTATAGTTTACGATATAAAACATAGAGAATATAATTTACAATGTAATATACTATATATACACAAACAAGATAATATCAATTTAAACATTATTTTCAGTTTACATTTACATAGTTTGTCACATAGAGTAAAAAAGTAAAAAAGTAAAAAAGTACAGAAATACCTTTATTTACTCCTCTATGGTATAACATGCATAGACAATATTCATTAACAGTATATAACATAATATATATATACAAACAAGAGAATAGCAACTTATTTTTCAGATAAGTTCCAAATTTAAAAGTACATTTGTTAAATTTATTATCGGGAAATAAAACGATGCAAAAAAGTTACTTTTATTATTGATTTCAGTCAATGTTATATTTTTATTGAAATAGTTGTAGAAAAAGAAAATGATACTGTTGAAGTTGGTTGTTATAAAGCAACGGGCATATTCGTAACTATGTTTCACTTTTTACATAAGTCCGTTTGAAAGATTGTAAAATTCTCAATTTTTTTTAATGACTTCAATTTGAATACACAATGTAACAGCGGTATTTGACATTTGTAATGTTATTTAAGACTATTGTTAGTGAAGGATTTGACTTATTTGTTGGAGTTTCAGATGTTTTACGTATTTCAGAAATGAAATATTGTAAACAAAAGTCTACCTTATTTAATGACATCTAATCAAAATCTTTGAAAACTTTCAATCCTATACATCGAATCTAGTTATCCAGAATTGGTGACACGGCATGAACTTCTTTACCACTCATTTTAATATTTCTGTATTTGGGGTATTTCGGAGGCCTTGAGCTCCATTGATCATCAATCGTAACAGTTGCATTTGATCTAGATGCAGAACTATTTGATGGTTTTGTCTCAATATCTTAATCTTGATCATCAGCAAATAAATAATTAGAAAAAATCGCCTTCAGCATCCGGTAATAAATAATCTTCAGGAAAACGCTCATCAAAATCATTATCTGTCATTTTCCCTTGCAATTAAAATACTTAAACATTGATAATTTACAGTGATAGATATTAAAAATGTGAAGGTTATAGTAAAATTCTTCGCCGGAGACTGTAAGCATAATATACTGCAAGAGAAATCGAAAGTTTAATATATAAGTTCGATAAAATAAGTTTAATAAATAAGTTCGATAAACCACTATATTTTGGAGTTATACGCAAAATCTACTCGTCTCCGCTTAGATTGTCTTATGCCAAGAAAATTATGTCGTATTTTATATGCTAAATAAATCAATTTGTAAAATTAGTCCACATAAATTTAGTACAGTTTTATTCAAATATGCACATTTGATGCCATAATATGCTATTCGTTAATTTGTATTTAAGTTTCGTTATTTATCACTTTTAATGGCATATATTGTTAAAATGAAAATTGTATGTCTGTAATATTATAATAAATATAATGAATTTTATACATTTCTTGTGTGTTTTATAAAGACAGTATACATTTGTACGTATGTACTTTTTGCGAAACCCAGAATAAATTATGGTAGTTTCGTAGTTATCCTCAGATTAGAAGCATTATTAACAATAAAGCAGTGTACGAAAAGGTTGTTTTTAATAAGTAATTCACTTCACATGGGACATAGTCATCGTTCAAGATACAAATATTATTTCAAATTCATGATTTCGTAATGGTTTAGGTTTCGTAGTTGCAGTTGATTCTGAAATCATTTGTCGTGTAATTAAACAATAAATCATTCGTCAACTATGGTAGGTAGTATTTGACAGTGCTTGGCAGAAACACATTAAGTATGTATAAAAACGTTCGTTCTAAAGACGAGTAAAGAATTGATCGGTTAAAATGCAATCCACTGATTTATTGCTCATGTATCATTTTTTCACACATAAAGCCATCTTGGACTACTATTACGTCATTTGGAAAGGCATTTAATCGAATATGGAATTAAGTGATGTTGTTTTGGTATGTGTGTTTGGTATTCAAAATAATAATTGTTATTTTTGAATTCAAATATTGAAGGCCGTTAAAAATGTTTTGAAAAAGCTGTCGGTCGTGCATTCTTTTTATATAAATATATATAACTTCTATTGTGGAAATACAGGTGCTATAAAATATGTATGACCAACATATGTTCATATTGTTTTAAAATGTTCTATGATTTTTTATTAAATAGAATGTAAGATAGTTAAATTGAAGAAAACAATTATAATTTACTTAATTGGCATGTCTGCCGTCATGGTTTGGCCTGATTCTATTTTGGATTTAATGTAATATATATTTCGTTTATATTTGTAGTTAATATTGTGCTGCATATATCACGCAAAGTAAATGTGTGCTTTTCAAGTGCCAACATTTTCAAATTTTCACTGAAATTCGCGGGAATTTTTTCCGAAGATTCATTTTATTTGGATAGTATTATTATTTGCAGCAACTTTCCAAACTATATCGGAATAATTTTCATCTTGTATTTGTCAAAAGTCAATAAATTATTAATATCTTCACAATATGTATTTTGTAAACAACAAATCTTAAATTTGTTTGTGGCAATCACTTAACTTTTTTACGACTTTCTTTCATGAAAATAAATTTCAAAATAAATGTAATATATTTAGTTTCTCGCAGATAAAAGTAATTAAACTTTTATGAATTTAGGAAATAGTTTCTGTTCAGTTTCAATAAATATAAAGAAAACTATTTAATATTTAATAATAAAGTAATTAGTCGTGCGATATTTTAAAGTGATTGCATATCGAAAATATACAAAATTTAGAAAATATTTGAACAAATAATAAATATACATTTAAATTGATATTTTCTTTTAATTTTTACAATTTACATTAAATTATTATTATTAGACACAATTATTAAATCATGAATAAAAGATACACAAATCTATAAATATTTTAAAAGTCTACATCAAAAATAATTTTTGTAGTAGAAAAATGTCACTAAATAATTTTTTAATAAAATTTGTTTGTGATATAATATAATTTTGTGGTATTATAAAATATTGAAAGCTTTAGTTGTATATAAATATCTATTGACTATGTTCTAGATTACACTAAGTACAGGTGTATTTCAGTACATATTTTATTTGTACAGGTCTTAAACATTATTTGTGGACATCAACAATTTGTCTTAATCAAATTTTATTTATAGGAAATGTGTTCTTTTTGTAATGTAACTCTGCAATTAACGATTATAAAGATGTTTTTTCTTGAATGTAAGGACACATAATGACGCGTAAGGACTAAAAACAGGCCACACAGAGAGAAAATTATATGAAAAAGACTTAATTTTCAAAAAATGTCCAAAAATCTAGCACCAGATGTTACTTAAAAAAGAAATGTGTCTGGTTGTGTTCTTGTTATGAAATTAACTAGTAAAATAATTTTTATTTTAGAAAAAAACGTTTTCGTTAACTATAATGCTATATTTGTTAAACACATTTGTGGTCAAAATTGATGTTAATTTTAATAAACAATATTTTACCGACAACTTATATCATACGAACAATATTCATTTAAATTATAACGTATACCTATCAACCATATTTTGAAATAAGAATTATTAATGTTGTAATTTATATCGTTTCATGCTTGCCAGTACTTAAAATAGTAATTTGTAACGGTTAAAAATAAGTTTTAAATAATAATCTTAATTTAATTGTTAAATTTAGGGAAATTTGATTACTCTATTAATTGATAATTCTCCGAATAATTCATAAAAAATTAACTTATCTTTTAAAAAAATATATTCTAATAGTCTATTATGC
>JAYRBW010040227.1:0-11708 GCA_036023295.1 Invenusta paracnida
AGAAGCCTTGTATATTAAACATTATAATCCTAATCTTAATATTTCTTTAAATAATAATGGTGCTTCATACTTTCTTCATGTCTTTAACTAAATGTTTGTCTGTCTGTTTTCTCCTTTTTATGTACGTTTGTAATTGTAATTGTAATTATAATTATGTTTTTCCGTTTGTTTATTGTGTCATTGTTTTATTAACGTTTATTTACATTTATCGCTCTTTGTCTAAAAATGTTTTCCTGATGATGAATCGAGTTGATTCGAAACATGTCGAATTTTTATTAAAATATTATATACCAATATGTCTTGGTTTTTCTCTTTCTCATTAAAATTCGTTTCATTAAATATCGACTATCTCTACCTAATTATTATGTTGTTATGTAAATATATAATTATTATCAACGAAATAGAATTGTTATTTTTTTATATCATACATACTATTATATTACATTTAAAATTGATTAGTATTTCAGTTAAAAAAATGTTTTACGAATGTATTGACAATTGCTTTGACAAAAGTTTTTTTGGACTTTTGGAGGTTCGGACACCTATAATTTTGACGTAGAAATCTACGTTAAGATTATATTATAATATAGAATTTGATTGAAAAAACAGGTATTTTAAGTTTATTAATCTGTTTTTTTCCTGCTTTTGTTGATAAGGCCCTTCTGGAGATGAACACGCTAGAGAATGCAGTAAACATGGTGTCCTACTACTCGGCCCATCCGCCCAACATTCGTGGCCGAACTGTTATCACCCAGTTCTCAAAGCACTCCCGTCTGGAGACCAAGATGGGGAACGCAGCAGTGGATGCCGCACTACAAGCCGCCAATCAACTCGTTGCTAACCACGCCGAGTCTGATCCAAGGACGGTGCTCCGGGTCATTGTGGAGAATACGATGGGACATGTTGTCAACTATCTTGTACTCTACAAGGTGCGTACACACCATTGCTGCAATTATTAGAATTTTGCCAATGATATAAAAACAGTTCATAACATTTCAGTGGCTTTGATAAACTTACCAAAAAAATTAATTTAAATGTATTTAACATTTATTCGTTGTTTTTTTGTAGTTTTAAAACCTATTAATACTTAATATTTTTCACTAATAAATAGATATTCCTACAATTCCTTGGAAATTATTATAGCATTTTGGATATTTCTAGGCAAAAAAATATTGTAATATTATAAACATTCCCATCGACTGTATATTATTTCAGAAAAATAGCTGCATTTCATTGATTAAGTTCACCATTTAAACTACACTTTATTTATTTATCCTATTGCACATGTAATATCTCTTTTAAGTCTATTTACAATGTGTTACGTTTTAATGGTGCAATCGTGATTTATATGTTTATATTCTTTAAATTTTCGTTACATTTGATGCGACTAATAATAATTCAATTATATAAATTCAATTTCTAAAAAATACTGAATTCAAATTTTGTGTATTTAATTATATACTGTAGCATATTTGTGGACATAAATAAAACTTTTTCTGTCATTTATCTATATACTCATTCATTAGTTATAAGATAATAATATTATCTGCATTATTTTATTAATTTTTAAATCACAATCACTAATTTATGCTATCAAATCATATTTTTAGATAGAAATTATTAATATTCTTCAGAATGAATGCTTACAAGAAACATACAAAATTATCTAATTATTTTAAATTCATTTAATCCATTATACTTTTTAACATGAATATAATTTTGAATTATTTAAAGCATTCCCCTTTAATTGGATATTTTCCCCTACATAGTTAGGTGTTTTGCCTGCCCATTAATGGGTAATTTCTCATGTTATAGAGGGGTTGTTGTATTTAGCTTCGTTTTTGTTTTTTACAAAATTTCCTGTCTGACATTCCACTAAATATTTCCACTAATGAAACTCATCACCCCAGCGCTAATGGATACCTTGTGCTCTGGATTGACTTTGACTTTTTTTAAATGACTTATTTTTACCTTGTATTATCAAAGGTGTGTAATGAATTCGGCGAACAAAGAGTATTGTGGAATTTGTGTATATAATTTGGTTATCAGATTTTTTTATTTTGTCTATGCTCTTATTTTACACATTTAACAACAGTGCAATGGATATTTAGCGTTTAAGCAACTTCAAAATGGTTTATAGCTTATTAGTAGATGTTCTAAATGAATTAATAAGTTGCAGCAAAGTGAGGCTTTTAAAATCAAATTATCTAATTGGATCATCAATATATTTGTCAGTTGATTCAGATATATATTTTGTATACATGACATTTTCTAGGTTCTTACAATTTTATGTTGGTCGATATGGTTAAAAAATAGTCTTGTATTACTTGTATCAATTTGTTTGGAGCTGCTAAATTTAGAGATTGCATATTCGGACACTTGTAACCATGACTTCTTTTTAAATGTAAAAATTGTATTCAATTAAAAAGAGCTTTTTAAATATGTTCACGTTTTCTATGTCACAACACTCTTTTTTCTTGAGAAAATAAATAATTCATATATTGTGCCGTGCCTGCATACATTTTCTTTTGCATCAACATTATAATTTCATTAAAGACATCGATATTCATGTTTCCTGAACTTTTTATATATTTAAATTTTAATGATTATTTTTTCTCACATATACAATAAAAGAGTGGTGAGGAAACTATTGAATGTTTATATCTCCACATTAAGGTTATTTATTTGTGTGCACATATACATATATTGGGGATAGACTTGAAATAGCGTGTATATTGAAAATTTAAGTTAATAATTTATTAGGCGAAAGAATATAAATATACGTGTGTATAGTGTAGTGGGCTTGTCTTATATGTATTAGACAGTTAATTTCTAACCTTCGCTCTAAAAAATCGGATAGATGCAAAAATCGCAAGTTGATATACTATGAAGTTAATTGTGTTTTAATATAACTCGTATAGGTATATGTAGATATGTCATGCGGCTATACATAAGCTATTTTTTAGTTATACTTGGCATCAGACTTTCAAAATGAATGAATTATATTTCCCAGTCTGCCGCATCTTCTTTTTTAGTGGCGCATTTGAAGCGAAGGAATAAATTTATTTATTAAGTTTAAAGCTTAAGTAGACAGAAGGATGATAGAATTAGATTTCTTTATATTTAGTAGCTAAATACTTGATGTATCAGAACAATAAATACTTATATAGTTTGCTTATAAACATACAATGACTACTTTCTTGCATTTATTTATTTACCTGTCTATAATAATTATGTAGTCTTCAGTTGTCGTATTTATCTTAACCTTTATTTCTCATAATATATATTATATTTCTCCGTTTGTTTTTTCTACTAAGTCGCTTATATTACCTTATAATTATTCTTTTTAGATTTGTCACCGGTTTGGGAAAATCTTGCGGACAATTGTATTTACGAGGAACGGTCAATTCCAATGTCTGATAGAGTTTGAGAGTGAAGTGGCAGCACATGCTGCTAAACTGGTAAGTTGGATATCTATTTCTTATCTCTTCTCCTCACCTACACGCCTGCCTTATCGTACCTAATTATCTGCTTATCGTTAATTTGCATGCCAATTTAGTCTATGGCTAGATAGGATGTATTAAAATATATTCTCCTATTACACTGGTATTATGATGCCTTTTAAGGAAAATATGTAAGTTAATTATAGGTGTTTATAAATATTTGTATCATTAAATGTATATTTGAGATTTTTAATTGCCTTACGGTATTTTTAAGAAATTTGTATTTTAAAAATAATTCCTGGAAAGAGAAACCTCTAAGATATTAATTTTCCTACCTCCTTCATGATATACATTTTTGTACATAATATCCTTTTAACTTATGTGGAGTAATAATTAACAATTTTTATAAGAAAATTGAATGACACTTTTTATGCAATATAATAATTATTGTTTTTCTACGCATAAAATAATTATATTTAAACTTATACATAAGTAAATGTTATATACGTAAGTCCTATTTACGTATGTATACCAGTTACATCATTTTCCACTTACCGAGTATAATTAGAACTTTAATAGTTTTCTGTTTATTGATATTTGAAACATTTTGTATAGCGTTCTATTAACTTTCTGCCTTTTATTATTTTGAATGATAAGAAATGTAAAAATATTATTTTATTCTTTCTCAAACTTCTTGAACTTCCACTCTGTGTACACTTAAAAAATCTCCGACCAAAACACTTAAAAGGCACTGAAAATCTCAGTATGACTTCTGGTCAATTATAATACATCAATTTTAACAATTTTCTCACCACTAAACGTTCCTATTAGTATATAGTATTAAAAATAATTCTATCAATTTTTGTTATACCTGTGAATTCAAGAAATCATAAAAATAAATTATATGTAATTTTTTTTGTCTTGCACTGGTTAAACATCTTTAAAATTAATATTACGACTTAGAAAAATCAGTCAACTGATTGGTTTGATTTATAAACTGGAAATGCGTAGTTCTACACTGAATATATTTCTGTCATTATTCAAGTGGTCAATTGTTATTATTATTTAATTTCAAATCTGTTTAGTTCTTAAATCTAACTTGCATGATCAGGTATATATACAGATTATAGTTCTCTTAATTAAGTTGTTAAAGAAGTAATAAAGATAGTAACAAGAGATTGAAAATAGCACAACACTTCATATTAATAATTGTACTACACATCATACCACACACTCTATTATTGCCAGATCTATAACAATGTGACTTAATGGCGCCATTAGTTACACATGAGTAAATATGAAATCTTCTCAGGACTTCTTTTGAAACCAAGTGTCAACTGTTGTTTTCTTTGTCAATTTCGTCTTCATGGTTGTACTATCTACCAAGCTTTATATGTTTCTCGTGTTTGGTCGATGTAGTGCAAACCTTTGCAGATTGCCTGGCACAACAAGTTGCAAATGACTTGTTCTTTCTATCTTTAAAAATGCGCTCTTTACTGACTATACTATTCAAGTTAACCTATATGCTAAATTAGCTAGAGTGTCTTTAGGGTGTATTAATAAGCTCGCTTTCTTTTTTTTAGTTTTATGGAGTTTACAGTCGCAACTTTCGCTCTACTTTTCTTTATGCTTACTGCTAATTGCCTCCTTGACTTTTCTTCTTCAAAATGTGTTCCCTTATACTTTGTTTCACGTATTTTGTAATGGTGTAGACATAATCATCCCTATATAGTCTAGTTTCCCTAGATAGGTACAGTTATTAATAGGTTGTATGCGCTTGTTTACTTGAATTTGAATGATTTCAGTTCCTATGTTGCAGTTTATTCTAAAATAAAGTGTGTATTGGGTATTTTCCGTTCCGCCTACCGCATGTATAACTTTGCTATTTAATACATTCTTTTAGAATTATAATATTACTTTTACTATCAATGTATAATAAATCAAAAAAGGGAGAAACTGACGTTAGAAATAGTAATTCTCGAAAAATTTGCCTTCTTTTAAACCTGCTACTTTTAATTTAAAAGAAGAGGAAACAAGTATATGGTAGATCCACAACTCATTAGTTTCATTGATTGAACTCGTTAAATTCATTCTGCTGCTTTGTAAGTGTTGCTATGCAACAGGATCTTCAGTGAGAATTTTGATGCTTCTTTAAACTGGCTATGTTTTTAATATTATACTCGTCACACTACATATTCTGGTACCACGTTAATATAAATATGAAAAGTTTTTTCTGTTTTGTGGTATAGAGATACAATTATGTTATTTCCTATACATAGTATGTATTATGTTTAAATTACATATCTTAAATATTCATTTAATTTTACGTTTTCATGTTTTAGTAGGTAGATATTTATGAATAGGTTTCAACGTTTATTCGTTATTTATTGATTCTTTAATAAAATGTTACTTGAATCGGCAAAACTATTTGATTAATTGTTCTAATCTTATTAAATTTAAACAAAAATTAACAATATTAGCCCAATCTATTCTCTGTACGTGAATTGGCACATTGTTTCATTTTAACTCGAGGATAAATAGTAATAATTATTTTATTTTATGTTTAAAGAACTTAGCTTTACTAAATAGGTTGAGTTATATTTCCTTTAACCTAGCACAATAAGATTATATACCTATATTTATTTGAATTGTAAATGAATGTATTTTATTATTCATTAAAAGCATTCTGCGTATTTTATTTATATATAATATAGAAATCATAACATCTTAAAATTCATAAAATACTAAGCAACATTTCCAATAGAAGTAACAAAGATATTTTCCTGACCAAATTTATTCTTATAGCTGGAAGGTGCGATTGATTTTACCACATGGGTGAAATATATCAACGTCAATACATCAACATGACGTATATGCATTTATAATATAATGTCTATATCTTTATTAATAGAAATATCCATAGTTGTTAGTGTAAATATAACTATCACTCTGTCACATTTTCTCCCTATTCTTAATGTTTTATATAATTATTAAACTTTTTTATATACATAAAAATAAAATGTAAAAATGTCGAAATATTTGTAGAAATGTTTACAATTTATACACTGTTAGGTATATACAGAATTGTATACAGAAATTATATACAGAAATGTTTACTAACAAATTTTATTTCAAATTACGATGTAAATTATTGCATTTAATGTTTGAATAAAGTAAAATAATGTTGATTGTGTTAACTATTAGCAAGCACTTTATGTATTTATAATATTTTATTTAATATGTTTATTTAATATTGTTATTAAATTTGAATAAAATGCATCATTCTTCTCTTCTTTTTGGTTTTTTATATTAACTTATTTAAATAAGACTTTTTAGATATTCATTAAAAATCATATTTTAATTAATGGATAGGGTGTTATTTTTGTTTCCATCTCTTCTATAAATAAGGGAATTAGTCAAATATAATAGCTGTTAATTTTGCATAATTATATATATGGACATGAAAACATTATAATTCAGTACTATATTTTCAATATATTTCAATATTTACGAGAATTTTCTGAATTTGTAATTTTTAAGTATAGTAAAAAAAATATTATTTACATTTTCCTTTAGTAAATTTAAGTTTAGTTTATTATAGTCAATAGTGAGCTAAAAATGTTAGAATCCTGTTTCTCGTATATTTATATCTAGAATTGGGAAAATCGGGGGATACGTTGCCTATCTACAGTTTTTGTAGGTAAGTCTGCCAAGTTCCGGTCTGAGTTTGACCAAAAGTTTTAAATTGGATCCCTCCTGTCCCACTAATCTGGTCGATGATTGACATGTACCTACATACACTTTTCTTGGTTGAAGGATTGATAAATTGAGGAATTCTGTTACCTTCCTATTTTGTTTAGTCTCTCCATAATATTCTAATCTATTGAGAGAAAAGTCTGACTCCTATATAAATATCCTATATTGAGATTCAAGTATTGTATGATTCCTATAAAATGAACTTTTTATTACATCTTTAATAGGCATTGAGCTATTTAATTATTGTATTTTCTGTTTATATAACAGAATCATGTTCGAAGTGATTTTAATTAAAAATGTGCTCGGATTACTTTGACGTAGGCAGTAATATACCTATAGTATATTACATTGAAATAAATTAGTTCAGCGAATATTAAAGTTCACTTGCAATTTGCAAATAAAATAATTAGGATATACATAATATATAATGGTTGAGTGATAACATATTTATATAAGATAATAGTATCAGACTCATAGTACATATATATATATATGATACTTATATCTTTTGTGACACGCACAGAATCACTTTCTTTGTTCTTATATCAAGTTTGAAACATCGATTAAATATATCTCAAGATAGAGATGCTCTTCTCGTTACAACTGTATAATCTAAATTTATAAATAGATTTGTATCGATATAATGCTTAGGAAGAAAATAATTGTGTGTAAATTTAAATGTAGAATGAGGCTCAATTTATTTTTCACTTAAAATTTAGTTTAATATTCATTTTTGTATTGAAATTTAAGTTAAATCTACTATTGGCATACCATTTAAAATCCATTAATTAAATTTTTTCATTATTTGTTTGGTAATTCGTGTTAGAAGCTAGATTATTGTCAACCATTTTTTGTTTTAGTTATGTTACGAAAATAATAACATTATGAAACAATAATCAAAATAGATAATAATCAAGATAAGAAATACGTAAATATAGGTAGCATTAAAAAAACTACCATTGGAATTCCTATCTCCGGCTCTCAATATATAATTAATGATATAATTATACCCGAGTATAAAAAAAAGAAAGAGACAAATTTAGGAATATGTTAAAACAATATATTTAGTGGTTACAATATTACAATAATTCATTAGTTATATATCTATCATTTTTTAGACCCTGTAAATTATTTGGCTTGAAATTTTTGCACATTGTTTCAACTCACCAGACAAAACAATCACATATTCCATCTCTGATACTTTTTCATTTTGGTCTGCTTAATCGTAGATTTCTCTTCACACAAAACTCAAGATATTAGCTCATCCTTTTTCACTTAAACAAAAACTAAATCATGAATTTTATTTTACTTCAAACTTCTTCCCTGCTTAGTTTAACATAATCATAATTTTAAAACACAATAATCATAACTACCTCATAACGTCGCTCAAAATGATATACAGCATCATACAAGAACTAAAACAGGCACCCATAATCACATCCATACGCACAAGAACTCATTCATTCTTTGAAACAATGCACGAGGTAACAGTTAAAATTTCTTTATATCAATGAGAATAAGTTTTACTAGTATTTATTTTTAATAATTTCAAATCGAACAATAATGCAAAAGTAACGTTTTACCTTATAATTCTACTATTTTATACATCCAAATTTATTACTTAATTTTAGCGTTTCAGTGTAAAATTCTGAAAATATATTTCAGCGACACCATTTATTCGTATTACTATAAGCTTTGTAGTGTCGTTTAATATAGAATATTCTGCTTGAGATGAGAATTTTGTCATGAAGAAATGACAGCATTATCGAATTCAAGCAATATTTCGTTTTCCAGTATATTAGACACATCTACGATGCGTCTACATACAGTGAATTCCCAAACTACTCGAATATTTACTACGTTTTCATTAAGACAATGATACCTTTTTCTGATTTCAAAACGTGAAATATAATATCGTATGTTCTCAAAAAATATATTTTGTAGTTTTTTGTTAGTAATTATTTATCATTGAGTATTTATTTCTCGTTTTTAAGTGTTTTATATTATTAATTGAACATATTATCCTATTACCCAAGACTGTCTTATTATAATAAATACTGTATTAATAAACGCAGTATTTTTAATTATCTAGGTATATTGACAACTTTCATAGATTAATATTATTAATAACTTTAAAGGTACTAAGCCATAGTATTTAACTTTAAAACTGTGAATAATCAGCAAGAGGAATACAATATTTTTACAATATTAAAATTTGACATTATGTTTCTCTTGGTTTTTTTCTCAGATTTAATCGATGTAACAGATTATAATTTATTGAAGTATTTTTTCGTGTATAAAAAATAATGACTCATCTAGGTATATCATGAGTAAGGAAATAAAAAATGTCATATAAAATCTCATTCGTGTGAATAAAAAATGCCACTTATGAATGTCATTTGTATTGTTATATGAAAACATGGTCGTTATTAGCTTTGATATTGAAAAATGTTCTCTAAAGTAATCAACAAATCTAATTAGCTCAATTTTTGTTAAATTTTGCAATTAAACTATTTTTGTAATTATTATTGTTCATATTTTTATTGTTTAAAATGAATTAATTATTGAAATTGTATAAACTTAAATAATTGGCAGCTTTGCAAACTCTTTGGTGGGAAATAATGAATTTTAGAAGAATATATATATATTTAATAGTATATAGCAGGGCCTTAAAAATTTAATAAGCTTGATTATATAAATAAATTGAATTGTCTCAGATTACGTAATTTGCATTTTCAAGTGTCTATTTCTTTCAATTCTGTGTCCATTATTTTTATATCTTTATTGTAATAAACAAAAAATGAGTACAGGTGGTTTACACTGACGTACTGCCAGTTTGAACAGACATATATCGGTTGCATTTAAATATTAAATATAAACATCATAAAGATGTCGACCAATGCTCCGTACAGAAAAAAATTATATTTCAACGGTAAATAAATACAATGATATTTATAAACATTACAAAAAGAAGCTTTGGTTAACTTTATTAAGTTCCCTGTTTAAATACGTTTAATGATTTACAACAATATTTAATAATGTATTCCAGATTAGAACCACCCTAATAGAGAAAAAAATATGTCTACAGTTACAATTAATTTTATATTATTATCCTTTAAGTTGAGGTGTAGTTTTAATATTTAAAAAATCTGAAAATGGGATATCTACAAAATGGTATACAGTTTTATAACATAATAGATCATTAAAAATTATTGTATATCCTAAAGATTTTATACACAATACTTTAAGTTTTGTGTTATAATCTGTAAAAATAAGGTTTGAAATAATACAAATACGTTTAGTGAACTGAACTAGTGCTGAGGCTTCTCTGTTTTGTTAAATGTCTTTAACAAGGTGAGGAGACCAGATATGGGAGTCATGTTCTAAAATGGGCCTAACATAAGCAATAAAAGCACATTTTAAAAGGGTATAGTTATTAGAAGTGAAGCATTTTAATAACAAGTAACATTGATAAAACGACTTTTTATAAATATACAGTGTGTAGACAAAATAATGGGTGTTATCTATTATAATACCTATATCATTAACTTCGTTTACATAACGTATATAATTATTTGACATAAATACAAATGACTTTATGAACATTTTAGCCATATCACCTGTGCAGAATAAATTACATTTCGAGAAAGCAATGTTTAACTGCCATGTATTACACTATGTTACGATACATGTAGAATTTAGTATCATCTGCATAAAGTAGATACTAGTTTGCCGTTAATACATGATGTAATCGTTAATAAATAATGAATAAAATAGAACCCAAAACTTGAGATGAGACCCTTGTACAACAACACTAGATATAAATAATAATATTTGATATAATGCTACGTAGTTGAGTGCGATCTGAAAGAATTTTTTAATCCAATTTAATAAACTCTATTATATAGGCTTGGAGTTTAACAGTAAGTTTACTATGACTATATATTTTAGTTACATTTTGTTCTATAGCTATTCATTAAAATTTTAATAATAGTCATATCATATTAAAAGTTTAATTGTTATTTGCAAATACTTGTAAAATTAATATTTTATAAATTTGTTTCATTATCTAATTGAAAGTTGATAAAACTGTTAATTTACAAAACAATAATATGACACTTTAAAATTCCAGAAGAAAAAAATGTTAAGTGCATTACTGAGGAGTTTTTAAACGCCTTATCAATACAATTCTTATAGCATTTATAATTCCATCTTATACTTAAATTTTATAAAGGAAATTCATTATATTATTCTTCATCTCATGAATATTTTTAGATGAATTTATTAATAAAAAAATAGTATAGCTAATTTTCTTCTTAATTTAAAATTAAGTTCTCAGAATCCAGTACAATTATATTTAAAAAATGAGTCATTTATAACAAAGTTATTTTGCATATCTTATGATTTGGAGGTATCATCGTTGTATCTCCCTGTTCAATAAGTTCGTATAATCTATATGAACCCGTAATGCTATATGCAATATCTATGCATTTTATTAAACTATAGAAA
>JAYRBW010040238.1:0-11708 GCA_036023295.1 Invenusta paracnida
GCTCGATCCTGATTGTACGTGAGGGGTAGGGGGGGGGGGTCTTTGTTCTCGGGAACAAAGGGGGGGGGGGTTGAGTTATAAATCCACCTCCCTACTACTAATTCTACTATAATTATTATAATCTTGCAATTAATTCAAAAGTCAATTGTGTTTACTTTTATTTGTTTAATATTTTATTATGAGAATTGAAATAAATCTATTGAAGCAATAATTTACAATGGGGTTGTTGTATCGATAGTAAGTGTTTACAATTTCAATCACTAAATATTTCAAAATTATTTTTTAATGTTTTCCAAAAGCATTCTTAAAATATTGTTATTCTTTTAAATTGTCTAAATATTTTCATACATTATAGTAGCTTCATTAATTTAATATATTAGATATTTGTAATCATTTAGTGAGATGCATAATATACGTTTTTTTATAAACTTTAAAATTATTATTAGTTTTATGGTTGCAATAATTTTTTTTTCTTGTTTATCTTTTTTATCTTATGGTTTTATAAATTATTACTTTGGTTATATACGTAATTAGATGCATAATTAAAAAAGTAACACGTTAGATACACGCATTGTTTAAGCAGCATTGTTTAACGCTTCCTATTTAACTGAATGTATGGCAACATGAAAAAAACACAAAACACGCAAATTATCCTGAAATAATGCGACATTTGTATTGTATCATGTGTACAATATACTTCTAATACTTCAATGCCATTCTGACAATATTTCTTTATGAGGAAAATGAATATACAATAGAATTATTAGTAATAGGTATTTGTCTTTGTTTATAAGATAGTAAGATGCACAACCGTCATGGTATACGTTGATTAATAGTATATAATAAGGTATATATATTTGTTGTAGCAACTCAATGCAAAGAATACAATTATTCAATAAATATAATTTTTGCAATATATGTTAATCAACATCTCCTAATTGTAAGTGATGAAAGTAAAAAGAACATAATATTCGAATTTTTATATTACGCTATATTATGTTAAATATTAATTACTAATTTTTTGACTTTTTAAACCTAGTGAACATAGAAAAAGGTTTTTTTGTTTTAATAAGACAATAGATTATATAAATTACGATATATATTTAGCAGATTAGCACACGTTTTAGGGGAAATATCTTAAGATATTTTCATTTCTTACTAAGAAAAAAAGTAAATATTGCTATTAAATAAACTAAGATGCATTTATCAAACAAATTTTTAAGCAAAATGAAATAATTTCTGTATAATAATTGTACATATACCTATACTTAAATATGTAATTGCTGAGATGTATAACCTATTTAAACATCTATAACAATATACACTAAATAATTCAAATGCAAGACATTTCACAATGGAGGAAATACCCCTTTCAGTTAAGCAAAAACAAAATTTATTTCAACCTCAACATAGTTAAATATAATCCTAGCTCTATAATACAATATATATAGTTCTAGGAGAGCAGCTAAGATCAAACGAAAATGAAATTATCAATTGCAGTCTAATGTTACAGCTTTATTTGTGATGTATATTGTAAAATGTGAAAAATAATAGCTGCACTTAAAAGGTGAAAAAGTCTAGCGCGTTTGTAATGATTCCCTAATATAGATACGTTTATTATATTTTAAGCAGTATTCATAATGATAGCAAGCTCGTTATAGGTGTAATTACAGAGTGGTCTCATATGTAACAGTGACAGTATATGACATTGGAGATCTGTCTTACTGAAAATGAATGGAATACAAGGAAGTTAGCTGTTCAACAGCAAAACGCTCTTTAGGTAAAATTTCAACCAAAGACTTGCTTAAACCGAAGAGCTTGAATAGAATACATTATCGCTAAAATAATATTTTTAATATATGTATATACAGTTTTTTCCTCTAACAGAACATTGAAAAACATACAACTAATCTACGATCATTACGTCATAATTTTGTAAAAATATATGCTTGGATTAACTAAAAATACAGCATTTGATATTTTAATTGTTGCAAATTTGACATCTTTAAGAGTGTATCTAGGCATTATACAAAAACTAGAGACTATTATATACTTGCCATTTTAACGTCGCAGTATAACAAAGCAATAAATAAATAGCTAATTGTTTTCTACATTGTTTATTCACACTTGTCTCTGGCTCTTCTCTATCAAGCTATTTTCTCACACTGACCAATAATTAAACTCTATACGTTGATATTTACGCTGTTAGTGTGTCTTCTAACACAGTCTTAAAGCAGTTTGCATAAAGCATAAATCGACAAAAGCACCACATTAAACTTATCGAAGAAGAAAAAATTACTCAAACAATAATTATGAACATAGAACAAATATGCGAATAGACTCTTAACTGAATATTTTGGAATCAATATATTTTCTTTAAAAAATGGTAAACATTTTTAGGAATATGTCCCAATTATATTGCGTTATAGTCACTATAAGAAATTATTGGACAATTATTAATTAATAAGAATTTATGTGTATAGGAGGATAAGTATGTTCCAATGCGTTAACGTTAACTTTTCATTTTCCAAATATACCATGAATTTAAAAAGTTTAATAAAAGTATAATGCTTTTTATATAATTTGAGGTCTCCTTACGTGAAGATACCTACCTTATGCCATTAAAATAAAAGTAATAGTATACATAAAATCAGTGTAGAACACATGTTGCAAATGTATTGAAGAAAAAAATTACTTTTAACTGACGTTCTAAATTATACAACACTTATGCATAAGATTTACTTAATTAATTATGGAATATTAATAATATTATTCGGAAACTTATATTCAGTATGTATGTATATGGTTGTTTTGTTTGCTTGCATTAGAAGGTGATGTAAATGCTGTCATTTGTTGTGAAAGTATATATATATATATATTATATTGCCGTTGTGTATTAATGTTTTGGAATAATTTTATAAGGTAGGTATTATTTACTTAAATTGTTGAATTTATAAAAATATTATAAAATTAATATATAAACTGTTTTGATATAAATTGGATAATATATATTTCAAATCATTAGTTACTTTTATGCAAAATTCTATGTTAACTAAACTGATAAAATATTCAAAAACTCACCACATAACACGTATTGAACGAGAAATAGGATAAGGGTCCGACAGAATGTTTTATGTACAAACAGTAAAAAAGGCATTTGTCTGATTAATCAATAAAAAAACAATTTTAAAACACGTGTTGTAATTTCTTTAAAAGAGTTTATAGTTATCAATATGCAGATATATATATATACTATATACATAAATTGTAGCCGTGAAAGCGCATGAAGTATCAATAATTATGCCCGACGTGTGAAGTATGGAGGTAAACTTTAAAATCTACCAATTGCATACGTTCAAGAATATTGCACTGTTTTAAGTGGTTAGTAGGAAATATGAAAATAAACATTTAGTATGCAAGTAAATGTTTAAGATTCTCTGCTAACTTGATACATATAATATAGATACCTATTACCTATAATATGCAATTGTGTGTTATATTGTGAACCGATAAACAAAATATTATGGAATATTTGATTTGATTTTTAGTGTTATATTTTAAACGCAAAGATTAAACTCCAAAATACTGTTCAATTTGCACATTAACAACTGAATTTAGATATTTTTGAAATTTACACACCTAGTTGAAATTTTAATATCTGTTTACGATCACTGAGTCACGCTATTACAATTAAATTAATTAAACACCCCGTGGTTTAAGATCATGTTTAAGACTGCTAAATATCCCTTTCAATCATCTACCGATAACAAAAAAATGAATTTCATGACCTATAGTAGACAGATAACTATTAATTATAGCAGTTTTAGAACGACATTGAAAGTTCATATATTCATATTAATAGTGTTAAAATTGATAAAATAATTTGAATGTACCTACCTTAAATTTTTCTAAATATCTATATACCTTTTCTATCATTCTATCTAACTGTATTTTTTTAAATAATAAATATTTAAGAACAATAAATAATAACTATTTAATCATTCACATTTTGTTACTTGTTTTCTTTTAATTTATAATATTGTTGTCGGTATTTAATTTTTATTGAGCAATAAAAAACTTTATTCATTTCTGAAATTTTGAAACATCATTTCTTGGCACAGCCTACAATTGAAATATCAAAAATATAATTAATTATATTTTAGGTAGTAATAAATATTTTTTTTTATAAAATTTTTGGTTATACATATTACATACATAATATGATATACGTACATATTATATATTTTAAGTAATTCTATATATAAATTATATGTATGCGTTTTTCATTTTTCGTGATCTAATGTAGGTAATATCATGCTAATAACATCCTATTAAATGAATAGGATGGTATTAGTACGAGTATGATATTACATTAGTTCAAGACTATTACTAATAGTTTTTATGCGAATAATTATTCTGCTTTAATACCTAACGAAGGCGGATACTAAATGTGTTGCATTTATCTGCTCGATAACTGGTAATGTTTCATGTAGTTCCGATATATACATATGTATAGTACTAAATTGTTGTATACTAAATATTACGTGGAATACTATAATTAATCAATAATTTTAATAATACTTAAATCAAATCAAATGCTACTCAAAAATTTCTGATAGTAGTAAATAACATATTGTTATATATATTTGAACAATAGGAAAATTTATTAATATCGTTTTCTATCATAATTATTTTCTATAACAGCTATCATATTATATGTATATCCATTTTAAATACCGTACGAAAAACTAAATGTGTCGTAAGGTGTAAACATAGATATAGATTAACTATAAATATATCTTAATGGTTGTAAAGCAGTCAATCTGCATATATTTAAATTATAATTTACAATTAATCAATTTTAATAATACCTACCATAGAAATAGATAAACTTATACATATATTTATTTTAATTATTCAAGCTCAATGTTACCTACCGAATAACCCCTGATATATTATGTATATATATTCTTAAATGTTTATATACTGTAATAGTATATATATATACTGTATAGAGTAATGAATACACAGAGCGTCGAGTTCAAGGTGATTGCTATGCAAAGGTGTTAATAATTTGATTATATCTCTAAAGGTCATTTTAACTAAATGAAGTATAATAAAATGAATATTAATCTTATTAAATATATTTGTAATACATACTTTTACTTATTGGAAGCTACAATATCACTAATGAAGTTATTTATCCATTAATACATAATTTTGTTTAAAATTTACATTTTTATTTCTCATACACCGCCATTATCGTTTTCTTATTTTCATCAAAAGCGTATTAAAATGGTAAAAATAATAAGGAAAGAGCTATATTTTTTATTATGACAACTATTTATGATCAACAAAAGCTGCATATATCATTGCAGATTGAATAAGACTATTTCATAATTCTCTAAAGATAATCTCGCCCTATAAACATTCATTAGAACATATCAAGATAGGATTCCCAAATGTATCAAACTTTAATTAATTCAAAAATTGCTATCCGCACTGTTTGACATTAATCCAATCATGATTGTTTTCGATTCGTGAAACAAAATGGACGAAATCATACCACATCTTATTAATAGAAAGATCTTTGCAATTTGACCGAGCCTAGTAAATCCTGCATTTTGTATATCTACATCATCTTGCGTTCCTTCAAAAATTATTTTATTTTAAATTAAGATTAAAAAATAAATAAATGGATATCGTGGCTAAATTCTTGGATATTAATGCTCTACTTTGGAAAATTTACAATTGATGATTTAATCCTGTTGCTTTATCCCATGCTCATGCGCATAGATAACTATTATTCCGTTGGTAGTCCATTGGCATTATGATATCTAATTATTGAAGCCATTGCCAACTTTTATAGCATATTATTTTGACAAGTATGGTATTCTTTATGGTATTTTTTAAATCAAAATAATTTATTAATTAAAATTATGAATATAACGTTTTATTTTTGGAAATTTTAAACAGTTAGTTCCCTTGGTAAATGTCAGAAGGAAAGTTATATCAAAAATATATTTAAATGTAGTATTTACTGTAATAGAACCCCCGGGATTCTATTTCATTTCGGCACTCTGACCCGGGTTCTATTAGAGGCCCGGGTTGTATAAGGGGGTCGGGTTCTATTAGAGGAAATACGGTATATATGTATAGATTGTATCATAAAAAACGGCCTATTATCCTAAAATAGTGTATTTGATTTTACGTGATGGTACGTGATTAATACAATGATTATTGAAGTAAATACCTATATATACAGGGTGTCCCGTAAGCCCCCTGCACTTTTATTTATTGTTATAAATATTTCTAAAATCCAAATCAATATTGATGAAAATCAAATTTTATTTCATGTCTGATTAATTAATATATCTATGTATAAATTTTATTATCTCTTTTAATCATCTACATGTGAAATTTGAATTTCAATAATATAAATTAATAGCTGTCAATCATCTATAGAATTATTTTTGTATCAAAGTTTAAAAGATGGCTGTGCGACATAAAGATACTTCACCGTATACTTGTCCTTGTCGAATTCAAGCAGCTGCATGGTTTTACGAATCTGATAGATCAGATAAGGCAATGCGACATGTAAAAGACAAATTAAGAAGAATGATGATGAGCCATCTAGAGAATGTCAGATTATAGCTTGGATGGAGAAACTTTTCACTACAGGAAGTTTGTTAGACTACACAAGAACGGGTAGACCTTCTTCTCATGGGGATGTGGCAGACGAAGTTGATGGATCTATGCAACTTAACCCAACGTTAAGCATTAGAAAACAATCGGAGGAATTAGGCATTGCTAGATCAACTTTGCAAAAAGTTATTAAAAAGGATCTGGGTTAAAAGTCATTTAAATCTGTAAACGTTCAATATTTGTCACAAGCTGACTATGAGTTGCATGTTCAATGTTGTCAAGATATCTTGAATAGGTATGGAAATGTCCGCAAATATGATCAAGCTCTCTTGCGCGACGTATCTCAATACCTGCTCGCACAGAACGACAACAAACTTCTTGGTCGACCAGCGTTTTCAGAGGCCCAACATAGCAGCAGAGTCATCGCAGCTCTTCAACAAGTCCCCCCACAAGTCGAACTGGCCTTGCGCCTCATCCAAGATCGCTTCCGGACCATGTCCGTTGCAGCTACGCGTGGATGGCTCGACGCGATGTCTCTCGATGCAAGCTCTATCCAGGCCAGACTCGGAGTCCCTCCGGTCCAGTATATCCATACAACCCAGCCTCAGGGGAGGAGGGGATCAAATACCGGAGGGTGGCAACAAACCGAACAACGCTAACAACGCTAACAACGCCAACAACAAGCAGTCCAACAAGCCGAAACCAATCACCGACTAGGTTTGCATCTCGTCAGCATGCAGCTCGTTTCGCAGCTCACAAAGTGGATTTGGACCTTGCCTCTGCTTCCACCACTGCCTCTACCTCGCCCCTTAGAGCCCCTTCGCCGCCTACTCCTCCTCTTCCAATAGAGGGACTGCGGCCTTGGAGACTTCCTACCGTGGAGCAGATTCTTCAGTATGCTGAGATCAACCAAATCAATCTCCAACAGCTTGTTCTCCCGCCGGGAAACTCCTCTGGCCCGTCGACCTCCTCGGATGACGGGCCACTCTCTCCGCTGCCACAGCTTCAAGGTCGCCTCTTCTCCCCAGCAGCATCTTCGGTGGCATCCGAAGACCTGCCTTTGGTGGCGAGGGCCTTCTTTCAGGCGCTCCCCTCGCCGCCTCCTCTCCGCAGCCCTCAGTCTCCGATTCAGCTGCCTCCCGGGGCACTACCTTTTCTACGGGAAGTCGGTTTAGCCACTCTCCTCAGCGCAGTTTTCGGCGTCCTCTCATTGCGCCCCCTGCTCTCTACTCCTCCGCCTGATCACCTTTTCATTGATCGGCCTGGTTCTACTCCGGATCCAGAAGACAACATCAGGGAATGGCTGCGAGGGACGGACGCGCTCTCTCCCCCTTCTTCGGAATGGGGCGGCTCAGACTCCGACGGAGAATCACTACCTCCGCCTGTCCTCCAGTTTGGCTTTCAAGGGATTCTTCCTCCAGTCCTGCCGGGACCTCCAGCACCTTTCCCTCGGAGGCAACCGCCAGCCGACAATCCATCAGCGGATTCTGATGATTCGTCTTTCAGGAATGGGCTTCCACCATGTGCTTCCGTGTACCTCTTCTCCTACTGACGAAGGTACCCGACATGACTACCCCTCTTCTGAGGCCATCTTTTTCTCTCCTCCACAACCTTCCTCTTCGCCTTCAACGAGTGTTTCTTTCCGGTCCTTCTGTTTTCGCCAAGGTTTCCTCTTCGCGCGCCCTGCCTCGGCCAGTTGACAACACCACCTCTCTCCTCGTTCAGGGTCTTCTTCAAGCTGGCATTGTGGAGCTGGCCTTTTCACAGGGGCCCTTTTCTTTCCTACCCCTTTTGTGTCCCCAAATCTTCTGGGGCACCACGTCTTGTCATCGACTTTTCTCACCTCACGCGAAAGCTTCCACGGTGCTCTATCTTTCTTCCTCCCATAGCAACTGTGTTGCGTGCACATCCCTTTAATCCCTCCCATTTTAGGATTCGCATTGACTTATCTAATGCCTTTTACTCCATTCCTCTCTCTCCTCTTTCTCGTCACATTACTCGTTTCCGTGTCAACCAATCTTTTTTCCAGTTCAACCGATTACCTATGGGCCTCAGCCCCTCTCCTGCTATTATGCAGACTATCCTTCGGTGTGTCCTTAATTTAGTTATTCCCTCTGATACATTTTCCTGGGTGCACATCGATGACACATTAGTCATCGCGTCTCTAGAGACGTTCCATTATCTCATTCCTCGCATCACCGATGTCCTCGAGGACGCAGGTTTTGCCATTAACTTTTCTAAATCCCTTCTTCACCCTTCTAAATGTATTTCTTATTGTGGCCTGGACATCAACCTCCCACGCTTTTCTTTTTCTATCCCACAGCCTCTCTGGGATATCGTTGACCATATTTTTCGTTTTATTACTTACATTGCGACAAACACCAAGTTGGCCCAGAAAGCCACTGGTTACCTCACGTACCATGCTTCAACTTTTAACCTCGGTTACGGCCTTACTTCACTTGATACTCTTTCCATTATGCTTTGGGACCTCGTTGGGACCCTCTTTCAGGGTCGTTCGTCGTCTCTCTACTCTTTTCTATTTTCAGGTCGCTGTTGGTTCGTGGACGCTATCCCGACCCAGATCGCTCTTCTTGACCCCGATGGTGTGCCGAGTGCACGTTGACCAGCAGCAGACCGAGCTCCAGAGCTCGGTCTGCAGAGGCTCGTTCCGGGGATCGCATCTTCTCGGACAAAACCGGGGTCTTGGGGCGTCTGCGAAGGGTGGCGCCCACGGACTGCCAGGCGGTCCGTATTCTTGGGACTATCGCCCGCATAAAGCATATTTCCTTTGCTTACATCTCTTCCTTGGAGAGCCCGGCTGATGTCTTCAGTAGGGTGGCCCCTTGTGGTATTTCTACCTTTTTTCATCCACTACAAATATTACATGTACCTTCAATCATATTATTTTTCTCTGATGAATGCGCACTTTATGGTGATGGGAAAAACATGAATTCAGTTTTTTAAAGCCAGCAAAATCCCCATTTTTGGGAGCAAATTCAGCAACATCCTCCAAGTGTAATGGTATGAGCAGCAATATCAAATTCTTAAAAAAACTTTAAAAAAGAGCCTTGAGAATTATATTTTTCCCTAAAGACATTCCCCCTAATATTCAATCCCTAGAGACAAGACGATTATTGTAAGTCCAGAAACTATTTCTCTTGTCACATTCAAACTACAACCATCCACTACACCAATTAACACTCCTCGTACTCCAACACTCCAAAAAAATTTCACAACCATTCGCTCGATCTACCTATAGATAGAATTATTGTTATCCTAAAATCACCACCATCATAAATCAGTAATCGTTTTTTTTCCCCTACATGTCTATGTTTATTTTTGAAATGTTATTTCTATACTCTTTTGTTAAATAATTGTTGATTTCCAATCCTTGTATAATTATCCTCATCATACGTATACTGTTAAACTTTAACCTAAATACTTATATTTTATTTTTACATATCGAAAGTAGCTATCGTCTACTTTCTCCCCTCTATTTTACACTCCATTGTTGTACAAGATTTCTATTAATATACTCTGATTCACAAATATACGCTTATTATTAATAATAATAATAATAATACAGAAGTCAATATAGCAAACAAACATTGTAAAATGCATATGGACTCAGGCTCACAAGTAACAATAATCCTAAAGAATATATGGCAGAATTTGGTTTCACCTCCTTTGAATAAAAGTATACCATCAAATTAAAACAATTATCCAAATGGCGCGTTCGTTTAGACAACACGTTAAAAGTACTCAAACCAAAATAATTTAGTAAACCATATCTTGAGTATTGCCTCAAAGTTTTCTACTGCGATATGCGAAAACTTAGTGGAGAAATATCCTCAACAGACTAAGAAAGAAATTTGTATCGGGATTCAAGATTTTTTAATTCAAAAATGGGATTCAATATATCTTTATTGTCAGAAAAAAACATTTCGGAAATTCACAGATGAAGTTTTTCACGGAATTGGTCTCGTCATTTCCGAAAAGAAAGCTGTTGCTATCAGTCAAGAAAACGAGAACCAACTCTAGGAAAACGGATCTTTTGGTTGGTTGAATCCGAAGTCCAGGAACATAGAGATCAACGCAAAAAAAACTATTAACAGACAGATATGGTCAACAGTACTTAGTCTTAGAGTATGTTGCACCTGTCTTAAAATATGACAGATTGAAAATCTATTTAAATGTTACAAAAAGTATTTTTTCCATTGACCCAAAGAAAACGGTCGCGAAGGCTGCAATGTGTTTTACTTTACCGAGATACCAAACACCAAAATATTTGGTTCAAGCATACACTTCGCTAGGCATACACATTCAATCGACAACTATAGTTCTGATGAAATCATTGAATGTTGATGGCTTTGTCTTTAACAGCAGCTTGCAAAGAACGACTTAAAATCGTTTACTCTTAAGTGGCTTACCCAAACAAGTAATTCAAAAAAAGACCGGCCGCATATCGGACAATGAAGACTTGTATTTAAAAAACAAGTCATTAAAATCAGACTGGTCATGTTAATGACAATGCGGACGCAGCATATATTGATGGCGGTGTTTTTGAACAGCGGTGAATTTCTAACATATTCGAAGAATTCAGGAAATCAAGTTGAACAACTACATTGCACAAACACAAACGTTCCACGAATTTATTTGTCTGGTTGTAGCAACTGCACCATCAATATCACTATAAATTACAACTAATAAAATTTAACATTTCATGTTAATGCAATGATTGTGTTATTTATTATTATTAAGTTTAAAAGCTGTAATACGTATATGATATTACACTGACTTGAGGGGATTTACGATTTTTAAGATCCATGTATTCTACGAGTGCGTAGCACGAGTTGAATCTATGGATTTTTGAAAGAGTAGATTCTTAACGTTTATCTCTAACGATGTCAGTGTAATAATTTAAATTTATTGACCTATTCCCAGTTCAAAAATTCAAATGTACCGCATCGTCTAATTCCCAAATAAAATATATGTATGATATTACACTGATTTGAGGAGATATACGGCTAGAATCTACGCGTTTTAAAATCAATGTATTCTAT
>JAYRBW010040249.1:0-11707 GCA_036023295.1 Invenusta paracnida
CTTATTTATTACATTAGTAGTATTAATAATCCAAGATTGACGGCAACGAAAAATGGCTTTTATGGAAACAGGTCATATTACCGAGGATTATTTCATTAACATCAATTTCACCATTTTTGTGGAAATTTATTTACACGTACAATATAGCTTTTTGTACACTATTTTAAAACCTTTCAGATTGATGGCAATCAACAATATTAATCCCGGATATCTCTGTCAAATAAGGTATAACATCTGTTTACAAAAAATATGTCATTTATTTGGGTGTCCTGAATCTGGGAATTCAAAAATTATTTATATTTTACTGAGTTTGAGTTATAAAGATGCCTAAACTTTTATGTTTATAGACAAGAATAATTATTTAAACCTGAAAATAGAAAATGCCTCTATTTGTCAAATTTAAACTAAGTGAATGAAATATATAAAAGAAAACCTGCTCAAAACAAAATAATTCTAAGAGATAACATTTACCTTTGTGGTTTTATACTACTATCTTCTACTACTAATAATACCGGGAGACTCCACAGTACTGTTTTCACCTTGTTGGGGGTCTCTCGCTCCTCGCACAAATACAAAACAGTTATCTTCTAATTTATTGAATCTTAAACTTTTAAGGCGGTTTATATCGCTTTTTTAAATTGTGTCACATATTTTAAAAATGCTGTTAGTTATTCGAGTCAGTCTGTGGTTTTGGCTTCTTTCTGTTAACTGCAGATCCAGTTGTTAGTTTATGAGCTACAACTGGGTCTTTCGGCTGTATGCAAATCTCGATTTTACAGCCTTATTTGCATTGAAAATGTTATTGAACTGTTACTGTATTTTATCGAGCAGTATGAGGGATGTGAATTGCTTGAAAGACTTTATAAGATCGAAACAGTACTGTCGAATCTCCCGTATTGCCAGTCATATTATTAAGTAAGTATTACGAATCCACCACTTTATAAAATATATAATAATTATAAATGATTGTAGCTGTCGATCGAATGAATATATGTATATAGAATATATAGAATAATTTGAAATAATATGACTAATGCTTTGTTGTCAAAATATAATGAGCAGTTCAATTTGTAAAATGAAAGATGCGAAAATATGTATAAGTGAAATAATTTCTTTGTGAAAATTTTATTCTTACAGAAGTTTCTTTCAAAATTGTTTTTTATAAATATAATTAAACTAAAAAGTGCGAAATAAGTGTGTGGAAGCTAACACAATGAATCCAAACTATTTTAAAGCTCAAATAAATTGTCAAAAATGCAAATGCACAAGATGTTTATTTTAAGCAAAAATTCACACAAATATAGTTATATATTATTGATTCACAATATATGTTATTGTGACATATTGTATAAAAATGGATTTCAAACAAGAAAGTGAAATATAGAAAAACAACCTATTTGCAGAATGTATTTTGGAAAAACTTCTAAAATCAGGTCAACAAATGTGTTCATTAGAATCTCATATATTGTTAAAAATGGAAAAGCCAGTTAATTCACTGTAAAAGTCAAACTTTTTGAGTATATCCTATATTCTGCTAGTAAAAGTAATATTTCGGTGTCAGTATGCGGTAAATCTTAGGCGATACCAATAATACATCAAGACCAAAACCTTCCCCGTTCATACCCGTGTAAGCAGCCAGCACGATAAGTGTGAAGAACCACCAGGTCACCAGAATTGTCCTTGCCGATCCCGCATATGGATAGAAATCCTGACCTAAAACATTTGTACCGAACATCATAAAAGCTTATATCTGGACGATTAGAAGAAGGCTTTTTACTGAAAAGCTGATTGAAAATTTGATAATGACGTTAATGAATTTCTATTGCTGCCTTAAGTGTTATGTTGATATTTACAGGTGGAAATAAATAAACTGACTTGGATAAATAGGGTCTGGTTACTAGTAGAACAATAGTATAGAATCACTACCGATTGTAAGGCACATAGTATTAAAAGTACGCACATTTAAAAAAAGGGCGCACATTCGTTTGCAAGAAATATGTGTGTATAGTGAAAATGTGGATTCCCTTTTGTTTCCAAGTGATAGTTTTAATATCCCATCGTTCAAGAATTGTAGTAAAGTGGTGGGTAAACATTGCTAATGATGCCCAAAAAAAGTATTTTGTGCATGGGTCGATGGCGATAGATCAGTAATGCCAAGAAGAACAATTTCCTCTACAAAAGTTTTGGTTATTGTGGTCAGCAGCTTTGTAAAAGACTACTTACATCGAAATGCTCCATGACGGAGGTAGCACCAATGCAGACAGACATCTCACCTTTCTTCAAAATATGGCCAACTAGTTTAGGCAACAACTGCCATCATGGGCGATCATTCTGCAGCACGATAATCTATATTAAGACTACATATAGCACATGTGATTCGACAAAGGCTATAAGAAGATCAACATGTGACCTTGGTATTACAAGCACCTTATGCCTCGGTTATAAATTTAATGTTTTGGAAATTACACAAATTTTTATAATTCCCCCGAAGTTCTTGCTAATTTTGATTATTTTAAGAACACTAGACTCATGAATGCCAAACTGTGTTTAAAGAATTCCAAAATTTGAAAGAACATCTTCAAGCTTTAGTCAAAGTTGGTGGTGATTACGCAGTGTAAATATTTATCGAATTTACACAACTTGTGCTTTACTTTTGATTCTTAAGTAGACGCACTATAATTGAGAATGAAAGAAAAGAAATTATATGTATGAAAATTAATAATGTAAGCTTGTTGTTCAAAAAGTATTTTTCGGTTTTTATCTTCAGCAGTATATCTTACAAAGTATGTATTTGGCATGTGAAAAATATATGAAAACAAAAAATATTTGTTCTTGAGATGTTTTGACTTTCTATGTGACATATTATTAGCAAAATTTGACCTATACATGATAATCTTGACCTTTTACGATTACGTTGATATCAAAATTGAAATTGTTTAATATAATTAAGTCAGCATATATTAATATGTCAAAAATAGATATATTTCATAGGCGCTGACGCTCTTGTTCTTGGCTTAATAATGCGACCGCGTTGTCTATAATCATAAAAATCAAAATTCCCAACTTTTTCGTATTCATATTTATATTAACTTATAAATAGAACAAATTGGAATGTTGTATCTGTTAAATGGAATTAACTTAAATTCGAATGAAGACCTTTATGGTGCTCTATATGCCGGGTTTATCCCGGAGATGCACGCACCTTGCTGCAGCGCCGAACCAATCATGTTCCAGATATGTCCCTGGAACTCGACCTCATCCTTGACGCGGAACTCGGCCTCAAGATTCCAGCCGGAAAGTGGACTGAGACGAGAAAGGAGGTAAGACCAGAAACTGGCCAGTACAGCAGACACAACGATCAACAACCACACGGACCAATGGATCGGCCTGGAGGGGAGAGGGGTAGAAACCCGCAGAGAACACAGGGCTCAGAATGGAGGACAAATATCAGTTTATGAAATATCGTTATTTTTATTCCTATTTTCTGTTATTCGTGTTGTAACTCCGTTAGGTTAGTCAATTTCGGTTCCATTGGCATTTTTAAATCTGTTATTTATTGATATATTTGTACGAGCACCTGGATATCACCTAATTAACCAACCAATGATTTTTCGAGTGTTTGAAACTGATATGGTGTTGTATTAATTTGTTTTTAACTAATTAGGAACTATTGGAACAAAATAATCTTATTCATAAATATTTTGGAGACTAAAGATTGGGTATTCTACATTTACATTTTATAAAAGAACTATTTTACATTAGTATACCTAACTAAGAAAGAAGAAATACCAATTGGTGGTTTTATACCACAAACAGTAAAGGGAGAGCTGGACAATACTGTTTCGACCTGTTGGGTATCTTCAGCACACTACACCCCTCCTAATACTTCAACATACAATAGCAGCATACCACTGAATGCATACCGCTGCAAATGTATATCTTAGACGACCACAATTCTATACTGCCTAAACACCAAGTTGTAGTTGATGAACAACGGGTTTCGCAGTCAGCCACAGAAGCCGCAGTCTGGTTTAGACAATAAATATATAGTCGCGTGGCTGTCTGGTTGTAAACCTTACAAGCTGTGAGTTTAAACGATTTCCCCGTAGCGTCAGTCGATGTTGGCGGGTCCCAAGCTTGTTGGACTGCCTGGGGAGCACCTTTGGCTCGTTTCATCTTGGGAGGGTTGGGGGCATCAGGTGACGAAGTGGATGGTCGAGTTTCATTTTCTTCCTTGGCTGTTGGAGGATGAGTGCTTTGAGGTGGACAGGAATGGGCTGTATCTCTGCATCACTGGACAGCTTCACTGTGTGCCATATCGGGGAAGATGCGACGCATGGGGGCACTTTTCGACTAGTTAAATGATCGTTCTTGTATATTTAGAGGCGTGAGGAAACCATGAAGGTGCAGCATATTCAAATATACCTACTTCTGATGTTGGAGCGGTACAGATTGATCAGCCCTTCATGGTTGCCACCATGCTTTCGTAAAGTCCATAGCCAGAAGATCCTCTTAAGTGCCTTCTTCTTGCAGACATCAACATGTTCTTTAAAAGATAGGTGACGATCGGTGATAAGACTTAGTAGTCTGGTCGATTGCACTTGTGGGATGGGGATTTATCAATGGTGATACGAGTTATATGTTTATATGTATATTAATGTATATTACTTTAGAATATTTAAAATAAATTATGTCTATTGATATAATAATTAAAAGATGTAATTTATGACATATATATTTACCGAATCTATGACTATGACGACACAAGTCAGACACAAACACCAAAACAAGCATAGAAAACGAACCGAAACAAGCTCCAGTGTTGACTGCCTCTTGGAGCCTCTCGTATAATCATGAAAAGTGGCTCCTCCAAAAAGGGGAACAGGAATTGCACCGCTTCTGATCGTTCTCGGATTTGAGAGAAAACATTACCGGCAATATCCATTCGCTGAAAAATGAAACGATTATATGGAAGAAAATTTAGTAATTATAGCTTGTAATAGTTACTTGTATATCTTTGTAATTGCCATCATCGCACGTAAATAATTTTTAATTTTTAAAAATATTAAAAAGATTTTGCAAAACTGTATAAGAGCTTGTATAAGCAATTAATATAATTCTTTACTTCTTTACTTCATTAGTTTCCTTATTTTACTTTAAAAACAGTAATTGTCTTTAGTTTTTAGCAAAGCACACACTATTTAAATTGCATTTAGTAGGAACATTTTGAACTTTCCAAAGTATAAAGTAGGTACATAATTTGCTTTCATTTCATCTTTATAGACTTGTTTAATGGAATATTTCAATATTAATATTCGTACATGCAGCTTTTAGTAACTAAGATTCACATAAACAATATTCCCTCTTATATTTAAAAATGTTTATATTCAATGCAAACCAATTTTTGACTATGTAAAGTACATTATTATTATAATTTTCTACATATAATACGCTTTTGGAATATAATATTTTACATTAAGTCTCTTCCCTAAAAACAAGCTAAATTGAGAAGGAAAAGAAGGAAATTTCATTTTTATCAACTTAAGTAAGTCAGAAGTAAATTTAACTGTATGTATTTCTGTAGAAAAAATATCGTAGTTTTATTTTCTCTATTTGTTAGAAATTTGAAGTCTATTGATACTTAATGAATGGAGATTTTTTTACAATTACAGAAAATAAATATACCGAATAGTCAAATGTCCTCTAGATGTAGTTGTGAATGAATCTAGTGCAAACAATTTTACTTATATCTAAAGCTTTTTATACTAGTGAATTAAACAGGCAAATTTAGACGTAGTCGTTTCCAGTGTGATACTGAAGTTTTCTTATATTTGACACGTTTCAATAACTAAAGAAATGAGTTCCGCATAAAATAAACTGGATGAGTAATCAGTCAACAAGTAAGAACTGAATCTATAATTACTTTTCATATTTAATTAGAACACTTTGAACGTTATACCGCATATTTAGCAAAACATAAAAACTAACAAAATAGAATAATACCAAATAAAGGCTAATATAAAAAAGTTCATAACACACAAATGAAATATATTTCATCTTGTATCGTCCTAATAATATGGACATCGTCAGCAAATATAATAATTGATAATTATTTATACAATAAATAATGCTTATTTATAGGTTTCAATGAATACAACTTACATACTAGTTTACTACAATACTAATAAGTAAGAATACAGATCAAACATAAAACTGAGAACACGAAGATAGAAAGAAGAGAGTTATTATAAGATTGGGTTGGTTATATTTAATTGACTATGATTCTTTGTTTCCGGAATATTTGACCCTTTTTATATAGATGAAGAATTTAGATAAGTTTGCTATTCATGACACTGGCAATAGTTTTTTTAACCTTTCCATAAATGAATCATGTTATAATAAATATAACCAACCCAATCTAAATAACTGTCTTCTTTTTATCTTCGTGTTCTTAGTTTTATGTTTGATATAATCTTATTCATTATAGTATTGTAGTAAATTAGTATGTAAGTTGTATTCATTGAATCCTATAAATAAGAATTATTTATTGTAATAATGTACTAATTATTATATTTCCTGACGATGTCCATATTATTAGGACGATACAAGTTAAAATATATGTTATTTATGTCTTATGAACTTTATCATCTTGACCTATATCTGGTATTATTAAAGTTTTTCTACTGTACAATAGAATATCGTATGTTTATGAAGAAAACAAAATCTATATTGTTTAAACATTCATGTATTTTAAGATTTAATTATCTTTACAATATAAACAGATTTTATAGATATATAAAATAAGTATACATATTAACTTATAGCAAGTTAATCGCAAGTTATTTACCATAACATATGCGATTATTATTATGATTATGATAATACTTTAAATATTCCCAACAATTAAGAACGCTTAAAAAATTCTCAGAAATGTTTTGTGCGCTCTAAAATAATCAAGAACTCTAATAAAATATTAAAATAAATAAATTGAGGAATATTAAAGCGTGTTCAATTGTGATCTTAGGGTGTTAATCGATGCGTTTATTGGCGTTATTAAATCCTGCGACAAACACAAGAGTGAAACAATCGCAGTATAAAAACATATTTATTTCGAGAAAATTATAATATTGTAGATTCATACAAATGTGTTCTACTAGCAGTGCAGTACGGGGAGAGCTGGGCAGCGCATTTCGACCTTGTTGGGTCTTTTCAGCAGAACACACCCCTCGCGTACTACTTACTGAAGGTGTAATTGTAGTATCTAAACCACCAACTCATTGCAAATAGAGCTTAAAAGTGACATTGATAAAAATATAATATTTGCATGATGAACTCTGCGGTGATATAGTTTCACAAGTTTCTATAGAACAGAGTCCAGATGAAACGTTCAAAGTTTAATAGAATTGGACAACCAGAAAACTATAAATATGAAATAAGTTAATAAAACCGTAGTAGAACATTACTATAAAGAGCTGTTACAAATTAATGACATTTTACCCAATATTTCAGCAAAAGTAGGGCACTGTTTGAAATTAACGTTTCTTTGTCCATACTTATAATTTAGTCGTCACAAAAACTAATTTTCTGGTAATTTATCTATTTAAAAAAAACATTTTGTGACACTATAATCAGACTTTTGTGATGATCCGAATTTGGTGAGCTTTTGATATTTTGTTCGAACTACCACATAATAATGATACACGAACAAATTATGTGTATGTCCTGTTTTGGTCTTATAGCCCATTAAATATTATCAAAACTTTCATTTACATTAATTACTTTGACTTAAAACTTACAAAATTTCAGATCCAAATTTTTTAAATTTTCAATTGATATGTAAAAGCGTTCTATCTTATGGAAGTATTCATTTAAATGTTCATTAAGTCCAAAATTATGTGTATCTGTGCTGAAAAAGTAACATACTTAAAAGAGAAAGTACGGAAATGAATTTTCTTGGCAATTCAACCTCCACAACGTAGACAGTGCTGCTTCATTAGACGCGCAGTAAAATCCTTGGTAATCCAAAAACATAGTTTAAAGAAGACGTCCGATTTTTTCGTCGCTATCGGGATTTTGAATCCATGTCGCCTACTTATAAGTACGAATCTATCGAGTCATCCATTCGTCTTTTAAGTCTACTTCCTAAATTTATGTTAGTTTGAGTATTTGGATAGCTGGGAAAGACAATTATATTGAAAAGACATTTACCGCATTCCTAATGACCCACAATTTTCACTCACCCCTCTCATGATTTCTCCAATGCATCCGCTGAAATACTGACTTCCATTCACCGGACCACCCCAGCTCTTATCAGGAGCTTCCGAAAATATCGGACTGAAAATGGAATTATTTAAGAAAATAATTGTATCAATAATCAATACACTGAAGGGCTTCTCTTTTGAAACGTTTATTCTAAAATGTGATTAAAACGATAAACGAAGATTTTGAACGAATTTTTAGATAATTTTAGATTCAGTAAAAGACAGGCAAAAATCTCATTTTGTGATTATGTGTGTCTTAAAGGAAATAATTAGCAAATAATATGTGTTACTTGAAAAATGGATGGCACTGTTAATAAGCCAAAGAGTATTAACGTATGATATTTAAAATATAAAAAAAATATTTTGATTAACGGTTTTAACCAATTTAAACTGATACTTTGCAAGTTGAATTCATTAATTTCAGATAACACTTATTAAGGACACAGAATACTTGTATTCAAAGTCAGATTATTAGAATTCGCCTATATCAAGGTGTTTTTCTGAACGGCTAACTATTTGTTCGTCCATGATATATCAAAGCTTGGGGTCTTCATTAATAATTTTACTCAGCACATTTCACGTCAGTACCTAGTAGTAACTACATACAATACATACATAGATACAATCAGATATATTTAATTACAACAAAATATGTCACTGACATTCAACTGTCCATGTTGTATAATTGGTTACGGCAGCCATTTTTAATCCGCTTATATAATTGCTATTTTCTTTCTTTAACAATATTTTTGTGTACTGTTTTGAATCGCAACAACTTCGTTGTAAAGTGAAATAATAAAACATCTGAAGCTCAAATATATTGAGATGGTTTCCTAGTATGCTATTATCGATAACTAAATGTTAGTATTTGATCCGTTTTGTTATCTCAATTGAGCTATGTACTGATTGTTGTCTGATCTAGAGATTGTTGGTTATAGATAGTATTGGCTATATTTGTGTGAATTATTAGTTAACTAGTTTCTATCACGGTTAGGGTGTTTTTGCATTCATTCAATATACCAGAAAACATTATTTATTCCAGTGTTTATTCAATGTCACGATTTTATAATGAGAAACACTGTTTTAATTAGTTTAACAATCTTAACATTTGTGTTGCATAAATATATTAAATGATAAACATTAAGTTTTTCCCATAAAGCGTCAAGTTCGCCTATACCAATTTTTTTTCTGACCCTTCAGACTTGCTATTAATAATTAATTAATTAACATGATTAATTAAATTGAATAAAATTTATGGTGCAATTAACTGAACTATTTATAAAAGTAATTATACTATGTGTAATAAAATGAATAATTAATTATCAAGTGGGAAAATTTCTTTTATATTATATCTCTGAATAGCTCTTTTATATCATTTAAACTGAATAGGAAAATAATAAATGATTTCCAAACCTGCTGTTCCATTTTTGAAGATTATTGCACAATATCAACAATACTAACAATGATATTCTTCATGTACAATCATATAATTAATAGATAATAATTTTAATTAAGAATATTTGTTTAGAATATTATGAATGTTGTACAATATTTTGAAAATATTGCTATAACATTGTCTGTATTTTAATTATTATTTTTGTATTACATACATTTGTGAATAACACGTTTATGCTAACATACTGAAACTTAAGTTTCTTGCTGAGAAATCTGACGATATCGGGTACGACTCCATAAACGTCATCGAGTGTATGATTGCCCCCCGAGACAATGTAGTGCATGAATGGCTCATACTGGAACGGAAAAGACAACTTTATAATTTATAAACTTACTTATGTTCCAAAGACAGTAATCAACACTAAATTGCTTTAATGTTACCAACAATTTAGACAAAAAGATTATATGCAAAGAATTTTAGAAAATCCATTTCCCTCGCCTAACTGAAACACTTAATAAATGATAACAATTTACGATATCTAATTTATAAATTAAAGTTTTGCAGATGTTTCAAATGGTTTGGCAATGTGAGAGTAGCAAATGTGTGAAAACAATAACCATAAAATATATTTCCATGTATATGTAACGTGCGAGAATGGAAAAAAGAGATCTATATTAAAAGAATAAAGAGTAAATAGTAAAATAATAAAAGGCCATTTTAAAGTTGTGAATAGAAACAATGATAAGAGTAAAGTGTACATTGAAAAGGAAAAGGAAAAAGGAAGAAGATAATAACAAATGGACAAATTAAAATATGAAGAATATAGACAACAAGTGCGAAAGAGTGAAAACAAAAACATTCAATTTGAACGAGAAAGATGGAGGAAGAGACGAAAAATGAGTGAACTAAAACAGAAAGAAAGATGGACGATCTGGTGGTTTAGCGTCACATATTCAAAAACATTTATTACATTAATTTTACTACAATAAAAAATAATGTAAAAAATGTTTACATTTCTAATATATAACTGAAACTAACACCTAAATAGAATACTGTTCCCTTATTGGCATTCGAATCTTCCGCAGTGACTTACCAGGGTGCAAAATAATGTTGTGTTTTATTGTTTGGTGTTCCGCCAACCATGACTAAATTTAAACTTACGGTAAAATACGTCTAAATAAAATGCTATTTTTGTTACTGTTTAGAATGAATTTCAATCGTAATATAAAGGAATAGTCTTTAAATGTTTATTCTTTGCATCAAATGTATAAATGTATAAATTTATAATTGGCAGCAACTGTCTATCTATTTTCTCAATTTATCATCCTCCGTTTCAGATGAAGCAGTGATTATTAATTAGTGCAAATAAGTTAACATAAAATATCAACTATTTCAAAATAGGTTTTACATTATAAATAACAATACGGGAAAGTAAATGAATATGTAGAACAAAAGAAAATTAAAAATATATGAGTATAGAAAGTAGAATTAGGAAATGAAAAAATAAGTAATAAGAGTAAAAAATCAGGAAGAAACAAATTTATGAGAAAAAACCCTAAAAGAAAGAGAACAAATAAAAATAAAACAAAAATGCTGAAGAAAAATATAAAGCAAATATAACACAAAAGCAGTGAAAATTAGAATTATGTAATTATAAAAAAAATAAGACACTAGAAAAAAACAATAAAAAAGAAAGACATAAAAGATATGTACAAAGAAGCAGGAAGAACAACGCGACCAATTCAAAACTATCAGAAATGAGAAGTATAAGTATTTCCAGAGAGTTCACTAACCGGCGGTGAACAGATGATGAGAGTTCGGTTCCCGAAGTCCCTGAAAGTGTTCTGGAAGACGAGTCCCTCGATGGGCAGTCCACTGCGCAGTTTCAGTCTTCTTTGTCCTCTCCACCAGTCTCCAACGATCTCCCAACGAGTGACTGGCGGTAGAGGAAGTCCTGTTGGTGTCTCAGTGGGATTCAGGATGCTCGACTGGTCCGCACTGGTCCTGGTGGAGATAATCTGGAGAGGAGTCGACTTTAGAGCTGCTCGGG
>JAYRBW010040260.1:0-11706 GCA_036023295.1 Invenusta paracnida
TTCTTTGAATATACCTACTTCTATTATTCACAATTACTTTATTTTTATTAAACTGTGCGTCAGTGGACAATTTATTTTAAATCAAATTAAATTAAAGCTTAGCTTGTATAGCATCTATTTTTAAATTCTTGGCTGACGATTATACCGAGTCGTTTAATAATAATATGTGTAAAATTATACTGCAGTATCATAAGAAATAACACAGGTAATAATTATGATGCCGTTATTCTATATTACTTAACATGGTGATATAACATTATTTAGAAATATAGAAAATTAATAGAAATCATACTCACTTGTACTAAATCCTTTCGTCCGTAATTTCCAGCAACTTCTGCATTTTTCGTGCACATTTCCAAAAGGTTGTCCGGTTTTACACTGAAAGTATACACATTTATTGGAGAATTTTAACATATTTATTAAATTTAGTATTTAGAACAATATCTTTTTACATTGTTTCTTTAATTATATAGTTTAAAAAATTCATTAGACGTTATTCACATAAAATAATTAGTACAATGAATTATTTTGAATAAGTGTGTAAGATTCTGTACTATTTTAATATTGTTGGTTTAAGGTGTCAAACTACAAAATGTAGATTACTACGGCAAGAACTGAGATATTACAATGTTGTTCGACTATATTAGTCTCTTCAGTAGTCTCTCCACTACTTAACTCCTTTTTTACTCTCAGTATTTCACACACAGTTGCAAAATGTAATAGTCGTATTTAGCGATCATTTACATTTAATAGAATACTCGTTACAAAATTAATATAATAGAACATTATAAACGAAATAAAATGGAAAGGAAATAAAGATTTTTTAAGGCAATTAATATTTTATTTGAAATAATCCATGATTGTAATTACTATTAAAGTTATCGATAACATATAAGTGTTGTTTCACTGACACATAATCAGCTGCCATCGGACGATTGATAAGCATCACAGAGGAGATATCGTAGATGGACACACAAGACCGCGACCATAATACACCCATTGCCTCTCCCCCCATTCTGCCCGTTACTGTACCACCACTACCGCCTGACAATTGAATCCCACCGACACTGCTGTTTGCCTTGGTAACCCCAGTTGTCTGTCCGCTAGCAACCCCTGTGCTATTCTGAACGCCTGTACTCCCAGTGGAGGGTGTCCAAAGAGAGTTAGGATCTTCTATCGATGTAGAAAAAAGATTAAAAAAACGCGATAAGAAATTAACTTTTGATTATTTTTTCATAAATTCTTACAGTAGGTCACTTTATAATAGTTATTAGACTAGATTGGATCAATCTTAGATTGACGATAGCTATTTTTCAAATTATGATTGATAGATTGACAGAAAAAATGTTCGTGGGAGTGAAGTCTTAGATCAATTGCTCTCTAAATTTAAACGCGATTAGATTGATCCAATCGAGATTACAGAGTAAAAATAACAATACACTATTATATTACAATTTATCATAATTTAGCTAAATATGATAACTTTACGTTTATTTATACAACTTAATGGAAATAGAAGTATATTCACATTTATATTTTTTAGAAAGCTCATTATCACCTCTATTAATATCTGTAAAAAAATGATTTCATAAAATATTTATTTCATGATAAAAAATAAAAAATTGTTTTTTACGTAAGATGTAACTTATGTAAAATATGTAAAATAGAAATAATTATATAAATTTAAGCAAATTAAAAGTGCAAAATATGAAAAGAACATTTTAATATTTTTAATTTGAAACTAAATAAAAAGTTTTTAATAAAACGAGTGACAAAAATATTAATACAAAGAAACACAAAATAATTAACTGTTATTACCTGTTAAACACACGCTCCAGGTCCAATCACATAATAAAGTCATTTAGATTGAAAAAATAATATATGTTAAAGGATGGGTAATATTTGAAAATTATTCATAGTGCCATAGTCAATCGCTCTCTAATCGCGATACACTCGCAATTATACTGAAGCTGTTAATAATTTCCCAGGATATGCGTGGAATGGCACATACATTTCTAATGTAATCAGATTGTAAAAAACACTACGATAGCAATTAGATTGACAATTTGTAAATATTAAAGCACTTTCATTGGATAAAACGTATATGGCTGGCGCTATTTGAGAAAGTGTCTAGTAACGCGATCAATTCAATTCAATCCAATCCAATCCTTTTGTAAAGTAACCTAATTGTTAAGATAGAAATTAAGATGTTTGTTATGCATTAAAAATATATAATTATGTTTTCCATACAAATGTATAAAAATTTCTCTAATTCCATATTATTAAATGATTAATATATTTGATTAAACATTTATAATTTCCCAATTTAATAATTCCAGATATATGTATAATATATATCGAGCATACATGATAAAAGCAATATGAGCGTGTTGTTAAAATTAGAATATTAAATTTATACAAATGTCTATAGTTACTTTAATATTGTTACTGGCCAAAAGAAATTAACAAAATATGATCATAATTTATACAACTGAGTTATTTAAAGTCTGTCATATAACCATCTAAGGGTGTAAGACAAATAATGTTATGCTAAAAGTTGCTAAATAACCTATTAGAGAAAGTCAATACTGCTCATCTACATAGAATGAAAAAATGCTAAAGGTTTTATGGATCGGAATAAAACAAGCTTGTCATCCTTTCTGGCGTATATAAGTGTATATTTATGGAAACAAGTGGAGTCAGATAAGCCGATCTCCTCACCTGACAATATGGTGGCAGTACAGGCTTCACCGCCTTGCAGATAGTTGATCCTATCCCCAGAGGGATCCGAGGAACTGGTAACACCACCAGCACCGCCAGTGCCAGCAACCCCTGCTATAGCAGCAGAAGAAGAAGTCTTCGAGGGGCTGGTTCGTTCTCCTGCACCAACCCCGGCACTTCCTACTGTGGCTGAATTACCACTTGTGTTACTGGATTTGGAGCGCTGGAAGCCGATCACAGGTCTACGCCGAGTAGATGAACTCACACCCTGCAATAAGACGATAATAAATAATCCTTAATTAAATTTATAAAGAATTATAAATATCAAGGAATTTTCGAAGATAGAATACCAATCTAGGCTTTTCTATAAAAGTAAAAACAATGAACTTACTCTTTCAAATCGCTTTGATATTAGTTTTAGTCGAAAATTAGTTAGTAGAAATATTTAAAATATCTGTAATTTGACACTTAAGAAATAGTTTCAGATTCTTGTGGTAAAAGATTTTCGGAGTATAGATAAATCCTGTATACAACTTGTTCTTACCTAAATAATTATGATAAATATGAACGCATAATTTAATTTAACCAATTATATATATATTATATTAAAGAAGATAAAATTTAAAAATACGAAGTAAACTTATTTTATTGGATAATATATAGAAACATGCAGCGGCTCTTACGTGAACAGATGTGATGTTTAATGAATAAAAAAAACATTTAAATAAATAAATAACATTTAAAGTGACATTTAAAAAATACAAACATTTAGTAAAAATCATAAAAATAACAACAAAACAACCATACAATAGTTAAAACTTTTTGCGATGGTACAAGTTTTCTTGAATATATGTACTTTACATCAGCTTGGAGAAAGTAAACATTCTTAAAGTAAATATATCTCCAGTAACAGTTCATTGACCAAATTTAAAGCATTATTTTTGCCCTTTGAACTATAAAAAACAATATAGAAAATAGAAAAAATATAGACCATCACTAAATTTATTTCATTAATAACAGAAATAATTATTTGTTAAATTATACAATCTAAATTCTATAATTAAACAGTTTCAAACAGCTCGGCATTTAGGGCATCTTCATATAAAACACAATTGTACTTCAAATTGGCGATACAAAAAATAAAGTAATAGACAAGCAATACATTGAACTACCGTTTTATGCATCTTCTTCCTGAACATTATCTGGTCAGTGTTCGGCGGACTCTGCCCCGAATAACCATAAACGAGCTGACTAAGCGAAGTACTGGGAGCGTCTGTATGAACCGCGATATCTGACAGGGCCCGGGGTGTACGTCCGCCAAAGTCGCGTGCATAGCTAGGTCGACGGAAGCAGACAAGAATTCCTACGAGTGCATGGGGAAAGGAGGAATTGAGAGTTGACAAAATGTAATAACTACGAATCAAGTAACATAGAATAGGGAACACAAATAGCTTACTGTTTTTTTAATGATTTTACGTTAGTGGTATATTAAAAATTGTCAATTGTAAAAGTTGTACACAAACTTTCTATAAATAAAATGTTACAAGGGAAAAGACTTATATACAATTTTGTAATTTACGCTTACATTGTATATACGTAACATTGTATGTAGTAATACTTACGCTTTTGTTGTATCTATGGGTGGTATGCACCAACAAATTCCAGCCTGGAAATTACTAACCTTTACAATGTTTGTACCATAGAGATCTAATAATAGATCTCTTCTATTTCTATGGTTTGTACCAAAATTTTCTAGGTCTAGGCTGCTTTTATGTGTAGCGAAAAGGCTGAATTTATGCGTTGTAATAACATAATTGACCAATTAGAATGAATGGAAATCGAAAGCAATCTAGAGTAAGTACCATATGCATCAGCATTTTCTAGATCTAGAATTCCTTTGGTAATTGGTCGTACTGCCCTAGTAATGAACTGTTCATTCTAGGGTATTTTATTAAAAATGAATTTTGTCTTCCTTAATCAACAACAAATACTAAGACTTGAGCGATTAATTTGGGACAGATTAAATCCACCAGAGTTCTATGATGAGTATGAAAATAAACGACTTCACACCTAAGAGAAACACTCTCGTAAACTTAAATGGACAACTTAATCCTCGTCTGCAGTACAATTCATCAAGAAACTCTGGTCTTACGACTACTCAGCAGGTGTGTTTAGATTTCGCTTTTATGGAACGGGATGCCACCAACTATTGCTTGAAACACTATTCCACATTGATCAAGCAAATGCAATAATGCACAATAATAAATAAACGTATAAGAGGTGGTATTCATAATGCATAACTATAAACAGTCCGTACTGAAGTTCACTTGACCGAATAATGCGCAGTAAACAATTTATATCAGTCACGTGAGTAATTTCTATTCGCTGGTTCCTTTGCGTGAATTATATTTTTAGAATTAAGGTCAGAATTAAATTTCCTACCTGGAATTTGTTGGTGCATACCGATTTCTGCTGACTCCAAGCCTGGTAATTTCTTGTTTGGTGCATACCACCCTGTGTATAAACTATGTAAACTTATTTAATTTTGTAAGGATAGTATATAAACCATATCGTAAATTTAAACAAACTCTAAATTAATCAATAATAATAATCAAAATCATTCTTTAAATAAAAAAGTACAATTTCGAAATAAATTTATTGTATTAATTAAACGCCTCATTTTATACCTTTCATTACAATGATCCTTTTTTCGTTAAATTTTAACAAGTAATGTTGCACATTAATGTAAATTTCAAAATAATTTGCCGGTATTGTAATAGTTGATAGTTATTGTTGATAATTCCACTTTATAATATTGCATAAATAAATCATCAAGTTTTAATTTTGTTTCAAGTAAAACATAAGAGTAATAAATATTTTGGTAAATAATTTACATTTGCAGTATTATGAATAAAAGCTCAAATAATACGAATAAAATACTTTTTGCCAAAAAGAAATAAGTATATCAAATCATATTATCATAAATAATATCATACATACTATAAAATAAAATATAACTATACAAATGTAAGAAAAGAAAACTATCACCAGTCTAATTAAAAGAGACACCGAAAATAATTAGAATTGTTGCTTAATACCTAAAATACATATTTTAATAAGAACCTTGGTGTCAAAATTTGTCCGCATGATACGATAGATATCTTTAAAATATTTATGGATTAAATGGGTTAAATGGGTTTATACAAACAGGTATCCTAGACTAACCATTGGCCGATATTCTCGCCCCGGATGTCCGAGGGAAGGGTACGTTGAAATCACTGAACTCAACGTATGGTGTTGTCTGCGGGGGACCAGCTGGAACCGTGTAGATAGTTTCCGATACATCCACCTCTTTCTGAAGAGAATTAATTATAATATTAGTTGAAATACAAATTTACATTGGGGAAAAAACTATATTGCAGTACGAGATGTGGTACATCAACCGTATACGGAGGGTAACTATTAAATTTGAACATAATAGTGAAATGAATTTTCATAGAAAAAGTTTATGATTAATAAAACCTGAATAATTTTCAAAATATACAATAATTTGATTACAGGGTATGTGACAATATATATTTTATTATGTAATTAAAGTGTAATTGACAAAAATTCCCATGTATACAAATATTACGTTTATTAACACACTTTTAAATATAAAGGTGCAAAAGGTGGTGCGCTGTAGAGTATAAATATATAAGTATATTATAATGATAAACGATTATTACCTGCCAAGATTCGAGAAGCGGTATTACTTTGCGAATACAGGGCTCAACACAGCCGCGGCTAAATTGAACATTGTCTTGTGAAGTATCTTGGAAAACCTGATAAAAAAGTGTGTATAATATGATCAATAATTAATTGAATATCAATACATTTTAATAAATTTTCAAATTTAACAACAATTTAAATTTCTTATAAGAAAAATATTTCAAATAGCAACATATGTAAAATGTCAAAATCGTTTAAAAAATTAATTAATTCATAAAATGATAGAGAAAAGATAAAACAAAATAAACAACAATTCTTACAAGTAAAACTATACATCAAGATATTTTATATTGGTGTCAAAAAAATCGATATCGATATATCAAAATGTTGTACAGTAGAAAAACTGTTATAAAACCAAACAAAGGCCAAGATATTAAAATTCATAAAGACAAAGTATATTTCGACTAGTTTCGTCTAAATGTGGACATCGTCAGGAAAGAGATTATTAATAAAATAAATAAGGCTTATTTAGGATACAATGAGTACAACTTACAAAACTAATAAATGAGAATACAGATCAAATTGAGAAAAAATTATGAGATTATAAAAGTTTGAGAAAATATGACTGGCCAATTTGTTTCTAGCGTTTACTCTAAACCTACCAATAGGGTATTTTACTTAACTTTTATGCTTTTGTCTAAATCGTGGAAAATTAAGTTTTATTTATTGTCTTATTAGTCGTGCTTATCGCGTCTGGTCCTCCTGGAACTTATTCCACTCTGATCTCGTTAATTTATCTAATCTGTTTGTTGGTAATTCTTATCCTCAGAGTTTATTTTGGTCATGTGTTAACTCGTTCTTAAATTTAAAAAATGCTTCCTCCTTCGATTAGTAACCAGTCTGACAATTCTAGTTATTGTCCTTTCCTTTCTTTTTTGTCTCAAACATAAATTAAAATGCTTATCCAATAATCTAAAATTTCCTATTAACCTAGCATTTAAATCATTTAAGATAGCTCAGTAGTTTCCGGTTAAAGACCGCGTTCCTCTTTTTTTAAATCTAGTGTCATTTACCAATTTACCTGTTGTGAGAAAAAGCAGTGGCGTTACTTAGGTAAAACTAAGCGCCATCTATTCTCTAGAATTTCTGAGCATGGCTCACCGCCGAGAAATTTGGCTTCGCACCGTCTTTCTTGTAGTTGCTCCTGTAATACCACAGTTTAATTCGCAGTTTTTTAAAACCTGTGATCGATTTTAAGGACGTTTAAAGACCGAGTCAATTTAAGTCTATTTAAGGACCTTTAACCCTATTCTACCCGGGATATATGACGCACTCAGAAACCGTGGGAGGGTGTTACAAAAATATATATATTTTGAAATGGGAAATTTTTGTGAGAGTAGAAAATTATATATTATATATATTTATCAAAAAGATTTTATTCGTATAAATTCGTTTTATTTTATGTTCATTTTAATTAGTATATATTACAATAGATATCTCCTATTTTTAAATTTATAAATCAATAAAAATTATTATTATTTAAAAAAAATTATTATCCTGAATTTCGGTATTTCGAAAATATCTGCACAAAAATAAAAATACTCCAAGAAAATTTAAAATGGCTATAAAAGTTGAACTTAGTAATAGGAAAAGTTTGTGAACCTCATTTTTCTGGGTCTTATATATAAAAAACGCAAGTAAAAACAAAAGAGGGAGGATTCGCCACCCCCTCCCCCGGGTAGGATAGAATTAAGGACCTGTACCAACCCTGGGAGATAACAAAAATAAATAAATTTTAAATCTTTAATTTGTATAATATTAATGTTTGTTAAATATATTGCAATAAGAATTTGTATATTAGTAAATAAAAAATTTAATAAAAAATAGAATATGTACACAAGTTTCAATGCGTATCAATGCAAGTATAAATAATTAAAAATATTGCAATTGCTCTTTTTTACATTACATGATGATAAATTGTTTTTTAATAATTTCTTATTAAGATATAATCTAAAATTCTATTACACAACACGAAACAACTAAAGGAAAATAGATTGTATTTAAACAAATTCTCTGTAGTTTTAAATTTTAAACAACATAACACGTCACATAGACTAATAAGGTAGAATTATTATTAGAATTCTCCTTATTAGTCTATGACATAACATGTACACGTCACAAAATAACAGTCTTATAAAAATGTATTATAAATTCAAATCAAATATCTACTACAGTATAATCCCGCTCTAACGTACTTCAAGGGACCGTCCAAAAAAGTACTTTATATCCGAGGTACGTTATATCCAGGGTATCCTATATAAATCGTACTCATGATTAAAGCAATGTAATTTCAAATGAGAATTTGTTGATGCAATGTTATGATGCTCTATTTATTATTACATTCATTTCTTTGTACAAGACAAAAACGTGCTAAGAAAAGTAGAATATAGAATTATGTTATACATATACAGACATTGTAAATTGTGTCGCATAACACCAATACATAATCAAATATATAATTATTGATTACATACAATAATAGTGTAGGAAAAGATGTAGGTAATGTTAGTTTGCACACAGGATTTAGATAAATTTACACAAGAAACGTGTTAAGAACAGTAAACAAAATTATGTACATACAAATATTGTAAACTGTGCCGCATAACGTCAATGAACAACCTAATAATTATTGATTACAAATTTGCGCGCCGCGCGCTACATATTATTTACTCTGATATGTGATTGGCGTTCAGTTCAACATTAGTTTAATAAAAAATACTAAATTTCGACAGTAGTACGTTATAACTATAGGAAATTATCAACAGGGGGAACAAAAAGTAGTGTACATTATATCCGAAAGTACTTTATAGCAGAGTACGTTAATCCAGGGTATCCCTATGTGTGTTTAGATAGGAATTTTGCCGGGACCATGCAAAAAAGTACGCTATAGCCGGAAGTACGTTATAGCAGAGTACGTTATAACGGGATTATACTGTATTATGTTATATAAATAAACAACAGATCAAATTATTATTTTTTCTCTCGTGGATACGTTTGTTAACTTGTCTATATGAATTAATATAAATATGATTAATTGAAGGTACTTATATATTACATATATATATTAAAACACTTAAATGACGAGAAAAACATACTTATTAAAATGTACTCTTTGTTCTTAGCTAAAGCACGTTGGAGGAATGAAATGTTATTCCAAAGCATTCAATTTCTCTCAAACTTTGATCAAGGAATGATATTTTAGGAAAGTGTTGTTTATTAAATCGTATTTTCTTGAAAAATAATGGGTCTCTAATTGGCTGAATAGTATACTAGTGAAGCGAAGGTTGACTGTCAGCTAGTATTCTATATTGGGGCTATTCTGAAATGATCCGTTACGCACAACTTTACCTCCCTCTAAGATAAAATTGTTGCATGATAGGTAGTGGTTTTAGCATAGGGCATGAAACATCGACGGTATTTGGTTCTTGAACCATTGGAAACTTCTCCATGGACATTAATTATCCATTTGCACTTACCTAAACCTATTCATAAAAACAAAAACAAAAACGAATTCGTTTAAGTCTACACATTTTATCAACCCCTCCTTTATATCAAGCAAGTTGCATTTTGTAAAACTTCCCACCCCCTCTACAGCGTTATGTTATTTCAGAATGATCCTCAGTACAGTCCTTGATCGAATAATAAATAGAGTATTGTCAAAAAGTTATTTTTGCACTGAAAAATATTTATAAACATATGGATTTTCCATCATAAGTATGTATAAACATAGTTGCTACTATAAATATTTATAAATGCTCTTTTAGGTATGCCTTGTTAAACTATTAACACTTTATACGAAACATTCGTTTTATACATATATTTCTAGTTTTAATTCACAAATCTTTCAACTACATTAAATATCTTATAAACAGAGCTGGTCCAGCCAAATTCACATAGTGCGACAAACTAAATATTTTGATAATATGTCTCCATATTATATTAAAGCAGGGTATATAGTCCATAAATTAAACATGGTGCGACAAAAATGACATTTCGAATAAGCTGACCCGGCCCTGTATGAATAGATATTTCCGGAATATAATATTTTAGGATTTTCCGCTATATAAATATATATAAGTCGCAACTACGATATAATTATAGCGTACATGATAAAAGTCTGTGAATTATCAGTATATCTTTTAAAAATAATTATGCTCAAATGTGTAGTGTAGTTGTGGTATCATATATATTATTTGAATAAAATCAAGGAATACCTATAATAATAAAAAGTTTATATTTTTCTAAATTTTTAATCAGACAATTTTGTTTTCAACAAAGAATTCAATAAATTTGAATTCAAATGTTTCCATATATTCCATTTCTTAAAAAATAATTTATGAATCAATAAATCAATCAATTTGTGTACTTTGATAGAGTTCAACGTAGGCAACTAGAGTTTATAGTACCTACTCTTCTAATATGAAAATCCGAAAAAAACGTTTTGATATACAGCAATAGCTTATTTAATTGTGTTATTAAGTAAAAAAGTGTAAAAGTAAAAATCGCGCAAAAGTATATTTCTGTGTGAAGAATGTTTTTAAAAACTATTCTTTCTACTAAAATTTTGGAATAGTTAACTTAAAATGAAATATTATTAATATTATTAGCCGTTGAACAACTTTATTTTAACGTTTTATTATAGTAAACAAAATAACCTAAGCATTTCACCCGGTGGAATTAAATTCCATCGTTTTTGAAAGGTTATTTATCTTTATGAATTATCTATTTACGAAAACCTCGAGGATATGGCAAATTCTAAAAAATACACGTGAGAAATTTATTAAAATATTCAACTGGTTTTAATCTGTTAATTGATTATATTCTTCTGTATTTTCTATTTTAAAGTAAAATAGTCTTCAGTTTTCCTTTTTTAAAGATTAACAACTAAAAGTGAAAAGAGTAAAGTTGCCTAATTTCCAAAGATATAAAAGAAAATCTTAAAAAGACATAACTTTTCAAATTTGATTATCTGGACCTAAAAGTGCACACACATTCCATTTTAAGCCACCCTATGTTTAGTGATTCAAATAATTGATATATAGCATTAATATAGCCATAGGTAATCTTGAATATTTCTGCGATAAACTGTTTTTTGCACTTTTTATTTTAATAAACCGCAATTTAACATTTTTATATATACACTGATCGCCATAAAGAATTTGACAAATTCAATTTAAAATAAATGCAATGTGTAAAATCATGCTGTATGCAGTA
>JAYRBW010040271.1:0-11705 GCA_036023295.1 Invenusta paracnida
GTGATGCAATCGCTATACGCTGCGGTGCATTTAATATGCTCTCTCTCAAAGGTTTGTCAGATATACCCCTGACGAGGATGTCTTATAGCAAAAATTTGGGTAAAATATAACAACTATTTCGCAGCTCCGGCTTATATCTGTTTTTCTTAATTACTATGCAGCCAAAAGATATGCACAACTTTCTACTAGTAGGTATATATATTAAAATATTTTATTAAGTAATTTAGTAAGTAGTAGTAGGTTAGCAATGCCCTGTTATAATTATTTTTACTTCTTTGTCGGATATTTCTTGGTCTTCTTCTTTGGTTCTGGTGTTGGTGTCGAAGAATCGTTATCATCCATAGAAATTTCTGTTCCAGACGGATACAACCTAGAATCGAAGAAACTTAAAATAATAAAAATATATTATATGTATTATATTGCTACCGATGTTACTAACAATGTTTAATAAACAAATTAAAAACCAAATCTAGGCAATGTATATGAATTTATGGAGCTTAAATTTCCACGTATAATGTTTACTTTTTGTGTTTATTTATGGGTTTTTTGAGATTTCTAAATTGTAATTTTTAAAAACGAAAAAAAATCTTACGAATTTTCCATCTGTACCTCCAAAGGCTTTCGACCCAATAATAAGTAGCCGCCAACAAGTAAAGCAACCCCACCGACTCCGAGACATATCCACAACGTCCATTCTAGTTACGTCGGTATTGTGCGAGTGAGAACAGAGCAAAATGTGAATCTTGTATTAGTATAATGAATATTATAATATTACTATTCGTATTATCTAGAGATAAATGTCCGAAATGGATACTTGGTATTACAGAAGAAAGGAGCTCAAAATGATTATATACATTTATTCTTGTGTTTTATCAAAAAGTATTAAATGTTTCATAGAAATATGTAAGTTATATGTATCCTACCGGTGTCCTTGTCTTCATCGATGGTCTTCATTGATACTAAAAAGAAAAAATGTACAGTATTATTTAAGATAAAAATAAATTTCTATGAAATGTGATCGATTTTTGCATGAAATAGTTAAATAATATATATACATTTGAATACACTTGAGCAATATAATCATTTTCAATTTAATAGATCACTAGAATGGAAATAATATAGAAATTGTACTCCTCCATCCGTTTAATTTCAATTCCTATCAAATTGTATGACACATTTGAATAAAATAATATTTCTAAATTATTCATCCGTTTTAATCAATCAAATAATTGTTTTTCTTATTAAATAGACTAATATTGTAGGTTCTCATGCTTGCTTATGCAACAATTTCCAGGAATAAATTATCGATTTTTATCAAATTCTGGGAACTGACTTCTATTTTGATACTTTGAAAGTGATTACTGTGCTCTCTGATGAATTTATTATATCTTAGTTGCAATTACTGATTTTAAACACTAAATATAAAAATAACATATAATATAAAGTATTATAACGTGGTCTTGGCTTATATTAGCTTCGTATAAGTTACTTAAAAAATAGTAGTAATTATACAAAATATAGTGATTTGAACATGATACCTATGACATTGTACGAGTAAGGAGCCAGGGAGAATTTAGGAATCATTTAGAGAAAACATTTATATAGCATAGAAAACTTACATATACAGCATATTTTTAAAAGTATATGAATTTTAAGAATCATACCAGTTAATTTAGCAATTACTTTTAAAGATTTAGGAAATTTAAAAGCCCATAATTGTTGAACTTTTAGACTCAGCTAACTTCTAAGAAATTAAAACTTTTTGAAAAAGTTTCAATAAACATTTAGGAGATTATGGAAATTATAGAAAACTTTTAAGAGTTCATGGAATGTTTAGCAAACTGGCAAAAATGCAGACAACATTTTAACAATAACTAAATTGTACACACAAAAAACCTTCTTATTGATTACATTTAACATATAAATTAGGAATTATTTTCCATAGTATGTTCAAAATTAGTAAAAATTGCTTACGGTAAAATAATTCGATAAGAAATATTACTTGCACAATGTCCAAATCCTATCGGCGCTCCAAATTATAAAGACATTGATACTATATTTGAAAATCTGTGCATCGGTTTTTATTCTAACCTATATATTGGTCTACTTTCTGAGAAAAGAAGATCAATTACTTTATCGATTAAAAACGGATTACAAATCAATTATAAATTATCTTAATAAAAGTCTGTGACACAAAATTTATAGAAATTGATATATACTTGCTAAAATCGGCTTACACGCAGTCACAAATATTGAATATGACATGTATTTATACGTTCATTAGCATGTTATTTAATTTTAATTTTCGCATAATGCAAGTTTGAATAACGCAAAATTTGTTGTAATTTTAAATTCTGTTACTGACACCCACACACATCTTTGAGTCATATAGCTAAATCACTTGTAAGAGATTGAAGAGGAGAGGAACAGAAAAGGGGAGGAGAGCTATTGACAGGAATAACACTCTCTCCATACTACTTATAGATGTAAAATTAAAATAATTTAGCAAATTAGAATAGCGCATATAAATGTAGTAAATTAAACAAACACTAATTAATTTTAGTTCTATAAATTTTACTACCTTTTGTACAGCCATAATCGTTTGTCCAATTGAAACCCGGCTGACACTGACATCCGTTCATTTTGTCCAAACAAATACTGAATCTAGAACATGTGTCACAATTTTGACATTTATTTTCACCGTCTCCTGAGAATCGATGCTTACAGATGCATACTCCGTTATGGCACATTGCGTTATGGTGGCAGCGACTGCAATATTCTGATATAAGAGAGGAGCGCAAGAAAAAGAGAGACGATCACGCATGGGAAATGAGGAATTAGTAGCCACCAGTTGTCAGTTATTCTTACTTTTCTTACAGTCTCTTCCATGGCAAATACATTGAGCTCGATCACTTGTACACGGAAGAAGTGGACAGAGACTACAGTTGTTACAGAAGTCGAAACCATTTCCAACTGTTGGTGGTCTGCAATAGCATCCCTCTGATTGATCGTCATAGAAAGCGTGTTCCGCGCATATTGCTGCTCTCAATTGAATAAAGTTAAAACGGGAATGTCATTAAATGCATATAATATTTGTGTGTACCTTTGTAAGTTAATGTATTTAATTTAATACTGTAATTGATATACTACATATTTATGTTTTATTTTATATACTTATGCAGCAATTACGTATGAACTTAAAAAAATTGTACTCAAATTAGTGGAATAATAAAATATTTTGAGTACTCGGTACTATAGAATAATTTCATTGATCGCGACATTATGTCGAAACGACAGAACGGCTCAGTGTTAAATTTCCTATCTTGCAAATCAGGCGTCACGACGTTGAAACGACACTACGTCGAAACGACAGCACGTCGAAAACGATGTTTAATTTTATATTTACTAAAAATATATTTAAAGTAGCATTTTATTCCATAATAATTCAATATGGCAATCTAATTACATACATAATAATTCATAATATAAATTAAATTGTTCTATCCTTTTCATTATTTCAATATAAAACGTTGGTTTTCAATGTGGTATCGTTTTGCCTGCGTGTAGTTTCGACGTTGTGATGGGGATAATATTTTTCGAAGCAATGTCGTTTCGACGTAGTGTGTGTTACTCATGATTAGTTAATTATAACCTTAGTTTGTTCGAAATTTTATATTAAATTTATTATTCACACATCTAATGAGACTATAAAAAACAAACCAGATACACACGTATTGTTTTATAGCATCCTAAATTCAACAAAATATTATGTTATTATATACTCGTATTATATAACTGGAATTAATTATTATTTATTTTGTAAATTAATTGTAAATAATATTGACTTTCAAGTGATCTTTTTGCTAAATTTGTTTACATCTAGTCCCCGATTATTAGGAAACTGCCTTTGGGCTCATTATATTTCTAAAAATGTGCATGGTTAACCCTATTATCGAAGGTGACATAAAATTTAAATTAAAACTTTACAAGAGTAATATTTTCTTCTTTCATAATAATTACATAAATACTTTATAATTTGCAGGAAATAATATAAAATAAATGTATCTATGCCGTTATGTTTAACACACCTTTAGTTTTCGTAGTTGTTTGGAATATTTGGGTTGTAATTCTTGGTTTACTGGTAGTGGTAGCGGTAGTGATATTATTATTAGTAGTAGTGGTAGTTGTTACTGTTTCTGGCTTTTTCTTGGACGTTGTTGTTGATCTTGCTGATGAAGTTATTATTAATTCTGGAGTTTTATTTGTCGTTATCATTGTTGTTATGTCTGTTTTTTTGTTTGTTGTTGTTATTTCTGGCTTTTTCTGTGTAGATTTTGTTGTTTCTGGCATTTTCCTTGTCGTTTCTTGTTTTTCCTTTGTTGTTGATGATGTCTGTGACTTTTTTACTGGTGTTTTAGTAGTTAATGTTGTTTTCTTAGACTTGTTATTAGATGTTACTATTTCGAAGTGTTTTTTTTTTGTTACTGTTATGGTATCTTTGCTAGTTGTCATACTTGTTGCATTTGTCCTTTTAATAAGATGATTGTTCCTGAGACCTCGGAATCTGAATATACAATAAAAAGGTTTGAAGAAAGATTTACACAAAATATAATGGAAAAAGACTGCGCTGGTCAGGCAGTGTTTTTTAATATAGTAACTGAGAAAAGGTCGTCAAGTAAATGTTTTTGATAAGATTGACATCAAATTAGATACTCTTAAATGACACTTAAATTTCGTCTAGTGAAAATCTCGTTAACCATACAACAGATTAGATATAATTAACGAACAGATGATAGAGTTGATATTGTATTCAGCCTTTATATATTACAACATGGTATAAGTATACTAATTTATTTACAGAAACTATATCAGAAGTAAAATATTTAATATAATTGCTTTATTTTAAGGAAGAATTATATCATTTTATTAAAAAAGTTCCTAACAATACATTGTTTATCACAATTAATAATTAAATGAATCAAACATCAATTAAAATTTTAACAAATGTATGAAAAAATGAAACATATAGTTTGGAATCTTACAATCCATCCTGTCTTATTAGCAGTGAATGTCTTGTCCACCACCAGAAATTAGGGACGTATTCGTTACTATAAAAAATAAAAGTGATTTGATATTCATTCAACAAAAAACAAAATCCTCGACTGTCATTCGGCCGCAGTAAAAACTTGACATGCTCAATGGAAATTGCTTCACATAGCTGAAACATAAAATGTGAAATACTTTTGAATATCGTACTACAATTGTCAAAAAGATAGATTTAAAAATTAATTTAAATATTGAATTCCAGTTAACTTCTAAAATATTTGTAGAAAGTTAATTATAATTATTACACTTTTATGTTTAATACGTTCATGTTTGCAATATTTTAATCAATTTATATAGTCAATCATACTGATGACCTTTTTGCTAAATAAAATTAAATATATACATATATTTCATAGTTTATGAGAGCATATTCTTGAATATAAGTAACTAAGTTTCTCATTCATTTCTCCACTTCGATCAAATTTAGTTATTCATTGCAATGATACCTATATGTTTTTCTTTGTGTTACTGTATTTCAAAAATAGTGTATTTGTATCATGATGTATGTGGATACCCAGGAATCATATACCACTGTTTTCTAATGATCCTTTTCAGAGGTTGTGTATAAAACGAGTCTAGCTGATAAAAGTTTTCGTTATAATTTTATTTAAAAAATTTGATAAATATATTAAGAAACGTTTAGAGCCTCTTATCAAGTTTTAATATAAGAAGTTTGTAAAAATTTATTTAAAGTAACAGTGACCTTTCTTTCATTTTCTGTAAATATTTGAGACGTAAATACCAAGCGGCTAGTGTTTAATTTTTAATTAATTAATTAAATAATTTATATTATTTATACATTGGGTATTTTTTAGAAAGTTTAATGGTGACTTATCATAATTTATTTGATGAGACTTGAGAAGACGTATTTTTTCGGACGTATTATTACGGATTTTTAAAAGGTGACATCTGGTACTGATCTTAGATTCTTTTTTTTAATATTAAGATATATTAAAAGGTTTTATCTTTCAATTCTTCCTTATTTTGATAATTTATTTAATATCTTTGAAGGTAATTTTAATTTAATGATTACATTTAATTGAGCTTTGTCTTTGGACTTTTATTCTTTGTTTATCAAGTTCATAATTAATCCATGGATTATTTGTAAAATTAAGTTATAATTCATACCTCACTTTTCGTATCTGGTAGGTACTATTCGTAACTAATTTATATGTTAACATGATTATACCTTTGGAGAGTTTTGACGTAAATGACGCAAACATTCATTTTAATGATTAATTACATGATAAGGTAATAACATTTACTGCCTAATGCCCATTCGGTCAATTTGACTTCTAAAAATGGCAATTAGTTTTTAGCTTTTTATCCTGAATATTTTATTATTTTGTTTGTATATAGCAGTTATGGTTACTTTATCGGTAAATGTAAATATCATTGATACATTAGCATTTCTATAATTAAACTTCATATTTTAATTAGTGACTAATGAGCTCAAATTAAGGCGAAATGATACCTATATAGGATAATTATTATTTGCCGTAGTAATTTTTAGCAAATATTTTAACCAACTGCCAAACAAGGCAAAACGTACCAATTTTGCAAACAATAGTTATAGAACATAATAATGCTCTATATTATAAGTTATTCACTATTCAGTCACTCATAATTTATGTACCTATTTAGCAGCATACCATCTAACATTTTGTTTACCTACATTGATTATTATAGATGTCAATCACAAGTACTCTTCCAGAATATTTTTTACAATGCTGAACACAATAATTTTGCTACATTATTTCATTTACTATTCAGAGGAAATTTGAAGTTATTAAATCCGATGGAAGAGGTAGTTTCCTGGAGCAAATGTCCATGAATAATGAATCTGGATGCCGTCAATAAATGCGACCAGTAAACGCTTCATCGAATTATATTCCAAATTAATTTATTCTTGACGTTGTTATCTCCTGTGATAGCTATATTTTATTGAAGTATTTTTATACTTAAGCACTCGTTCTATTCATTAATGACTATGACAATGATCAGAGTTAAAGTAATGAGGGTGTTTCAATCTTCTTGAAATAATTATATTTTAAGCTGAATAATCGAATAAGACTCTTGAATATTAACATAGCCATATGCCCAAGTTATGATTTATAAACTTGAAAACAGTTGTGTAAGTGAAACTGTTAAGAAATTTCTTTTTATCCAAGCTTTATAGTGATTAATATAATATATCAACCAATAGCTTTGATCAGAATTTATGGTGTTCTGGTAATCTAATCGAAAATTTATACGTCAAAACAATCTGCTTTGAATAAAGTACAGGACTGAATTAACTTTAACAAGATTACTTACCGTCACTTTATTGGTTGAAAATAATGTTAGTATTGATAGGAATATAATCAGGAATGATGAAAATATGTTTTTCGCTTTAAAAATGACTTCTGAATATTTGTTACTCTTTTTAGCGGAGGTAAAGCACTTCATATCATTGCATGTTTTAATGTTTTAGTAATTTACGATCGAAGGGTTTTTATACTTGCACGTATGTGGTAGCATTGGTAAACAATCAGTTAGAAAAATTGTATCAATAATCTTAAGAAACATTGATCCTTGAAATTTATTGAAAATGATTACTTTGTGTTATATGGATAGATTACAAAGTTAATTCCACCGCATCGTCTAATTATTCTTTACATGTTTATAATGCATAACTTCTTACCACAGAATAAGGAGTATGCCCCTTATACTCTGTTGTAGTCCTTACAATATTACTCATATACCTACTATCTCCTGATAAACCAATTATTAGAGGATATACTTTTATAAGCTCAGAATATACGAGCACTTCTGATACATCATTTGAATTTGTATAATCTGGAACATTAATCCTATCAAAACAAAACGACAGCATCACAAAAATGAAAGTCAACAAACGAGCTCCTCAAAAGCAAAAAGTTTTAATAATAATGATAATGCGTAGTACAGCCATTGAAGAAATTGATATAATAAAGGTTCCAGGATTTAATTGTCACAATGATTGTTGTTAAAAAAGTCATATATATATAGATCAATAGTAAGTAACATAGTATATTTAAACTAGAAAATTCAGAAAAATAAGAGAACAAAAATTCTTGGCAATCGTATATTTGTATAGAGCAATAAAACCCACATGAATATATACAATTAGTTGTTTTAAGTTACACCAATTATTATAGCATAGTAAAAATAATATAATTTATGTATATAATATATACATATTATATACGTATATTATATACCATGCCATTCCCTAGAATTTTAAAGAATTTTTTGTCTTATTTTTTAAAATTCTAATATGTATGTTACTTATTGATCTATCTATGCAATTTAAACAGCAAACATTGTAACAATTAAATCTTGGCCTCTTTTTTTGTATCAATTTCAGCAATGGCTGTATAGGTATTTACTACGTATCATCAATAAAGTGCCTATTATAAATTTTTGCTTTTGAGGATCTCGTTTCTTGACTTTTCTCTTTTGTGACAGTGTCGTTTTTGTTTTGATAAAAAATGTATTGTATTTATACTAATTTATCAAACCGAAGATTTGTTTAAAGAATTCAAATGCATCGTTGAAGCAACAAGAACCGAAGATCGTAAGAGATATCGGATGTACGCAACTCCAGATTCCACTTGAAGCTTAGAATATGCACATTAAAAACGTCCAAACAGCTGCGATGATGACACACCTGTTCTTACAACCATACAAGTCGGAAAAGTCAAAGTTGTGGTATACCACTTAAAGAAAAAGGGACAAGAATACAATAGATAATCTGATGCCTTGCGGTTATTGACTGTACTATATATACACTGTATGTACGAGTTACAGTAATCAAAGTTCTGAAAGAGCATGGTAAATCTAATTAGGAAATTGCAAAGATTACTAAGCATAAAAATCCAATAAGTGCGGAAAAGTACATTCGAAAACGTAAAAAAATGAGCTGCAAACGAAATATTCCACATTTTATAAATGGAAGCGTCCTCGAACACAAAAACCGTATTTTCTGTCCAGAAAAATGCAAGTGCAGTAATCGATAACTCAAATATACTCGTACGAGTGCTCGAGGACATAATTCCACAAAAAAACTCTTACTTCACAAATTTGTAAAACTTTCAATATTGGATTTACTGGACAGTTTAAAAATTGGAAATTTGTTATTAATGAAAAATTTAATTAAATATTATAAAATATATAAATATATATAAAAAAATGACTAATTTGTAATTAAACGGCAGTTATAATTACAATTTACATATTTTTCTCTACTAAATATATTATAATGATGTAATCAGCGCGAGAACAATTTTCAGATTGGTAGGGCAAAACACAAATATGGTTCACAAGCTACTTTAATTATTATATTGGGCTGCCCGATCCCTTGTGTTCTAGCGCCAGGATTATATAATATCGATTTTTAAATTAAAATCGAATTGATATTACCGTATTTTCGCATAGATAAGAACCCCCACATATAATACGGGCTCGCATATCATGAATTCTATGAGATTTTCACTGATTACTGGTAGAATAATCGCTCCACATAATATATATACATATATGTTAGTAATATATTATGCGTATATGAAATCTTCTTGTAGTAATTCAGGTTTTGTAGAAAATAACGTTGGGCATACATACCTACATAATAGTATTAAATCTATCTGTAAGTATACTTCACTTTTTAAAAGTTGCACTTGGCAAATAGTAAAATATGAATGTAAAATGTTGAAACTTATAATTTTTGTAGCGAATTTTCGTTTGGGGTATATAAGTTATGAGAAAAAGAAACAGTTTGAAAAGTGTATGGAATAATGCATTTTATATTAATGGGTCTGTATAATTTCGCTTAAAAGGATGTAATTTAAAGTATGTAATATTGGATGATGCGCACTGATATTAGAAAAACAGTATTTTAATGGTAATAATAGCTTATTTCTGGGTTAAGTAATAAAAAAGCTTGTACAAGTAGTATAAAGATAAAAATTATGCAATAACTCCCAGAAACAAAGGCAACTACTCGTGTAGCTGATTCTAGTGTTTAGCTATGTACAGTATTATTTTTCTCAAAAGGCATGAAAAACACAAAAAAAGTAAAATAAAATGGCAAACAGAGAAAATAAGGATAGAGATGCCTATATATATACATACTATGTCAGAGCATATTTGCAGTTAGGTAATACTTCTATTTGAAGTAGAAGTTAAGAATATAGATATAAATAAACTTATGAGCATACACATACATAAAGTAGATTTTTAAGAAGTTATGTATGCAGTACCTAGGTATGATCAATCTCATGAAGGAAACAATAAAACGTAAATCAATCACAAGAATACTTTATATAAGAATATGATAATTTTATAATAGGATTAAAATGGTATAGCTGTTATAGATAAACCATAATATAATGTGAATCAACTGTAAGAGTGTTGTAGGTAAAAGTTAATACAACTTAAGTTTCCATTTAAAATATATGTTTAAATTTCTTGTAATTAGCGATAAGATGCAAGATTTTGTTCTTCATGGCATTTTGTGCTATATGCTTTAGTAATTACAACAATATATGAACTACATATATATTTAAAATATACAGTAAAAAATATATGATACCAATTTTATATAAAATTTATTAAGTACATTATTTAAGCATCTTACCCGATCATAGATATGTTTTACTTTAATAGACAAATGCTTACATAAAATAATATTATTGTATATACCACATATAGAGATTGAATAACTTACTAATGTTTTTCAAACGTTATCTATTTCTATATGGTATATATACTTACTATATATGTGTTGATTAATTAGAATATAATGTATATGATTAGCAACATCAACTTGTTTGAGATGTGCATGAATTTTTTTCAATTATTAAAAAAAAGATTGCAGTTACGTGCAGATTTTTACACTGATTACAAATATCGAATCAGGTTTTCGATATAATAGAAGTCATTATCTGTGGAGTTAATTTTCTAAAATCTTATAAAAATTCAAAAATATTTTGAAAACATAACCTATCAGACAAAAATTTCCAGGATTGTTTCAGAGTATTGTTACACGCATATGTATGCAAAACTTCAGTTTGATTTGGGGACGGCAGCATAGGCTCGTCGGAAAATTGCAAAAAGGATCATGCATGTCAAACAACATCTGTGTAATACATTTTTAGAAACTTTTATTAAAACTTTTAGATTATTTTATTAGCTTCTTTAGGTAATGTTTAGATACCTACGTGAAAGATTTGATATTTGAAGTTATATAAATATTATATTTTTCAGTGAAAACCTTGTCGATTAATTTTTTATTTATTTAAAAAGGCACCAATGTTTAAGTGCGTGTAAACCATAGACTTTAAGTAGAACAACTAGACAGCGCACGCTACATCAAATAAGTAAGCGTTATCAGGGAATTTAAAAAAAATCAGCCAATCAAAACGTCTGGGTGTTAAGCTAGAGCGTAAAGTACGAAAATGATAAAAACAAGGAATATTTACCGATGCAATTTAAGTTCATATTTCAAAATTAAGATATATAGTAGTTAACGCTTCACATTGATTAGGTGATAAAATTAGTTTTTACGAAATAATGCATCT
>JAYRBW010040282.1:0-11704 GCA_036023295.1 Invenusta paracnida
AAACTCGTAAAATCATAGAATCGGCTTTTATTAGTATTAATAAGAACACCGCTCTTAATCTTAATTCAGGCTTTTATTCTCTTGACATTTCTACTAGCAAATTAATTATTAGCTCGATTACATAACTTTTTTCCTTAATTTTATGTACATGCGTCTCTCTTTCTGTACTTTGACTTTTGTGAGTTGTGTTCACTTGATTTTTATTTTTTCATATATAATGTGTCTTTCTGTTATTTTATTCTGTACCTATGATTATGAACTTTAGATAAGTTTGAAAACTCGAAAGCACGGCATTTTTAATAAACTTTATTTTACTTTACGTGTGGATATATTATTTCATTATCAAAAAGTGACCAGCAATTTTTTTCCATCTCATTGCTTCATTTGTTCGTTTAAAATTCAGAGGAAAATGTTGCCCGGTATGGACAGGTTAAGATCAAAAGCATTAATACGCAATTGTAAAATTCAACAAATATTAATTATCTTTATTTCAATATAATATATGTGACTCTTTTTTAATTTTAAAGTTGAAAATTTACTTCAGAACATTAGTTCTGCCAATATTTAAATATGTAATGTTTCCGAATTATGTATGCAATGTGTTTGCAGAAAGATATTCTTTAAAAATAACCTTTTCAGTTTATCTTCATTAAGAAACATTAAAAGCAATTAGCATTAATGAGGCCATCTGTAGAGTACTTTTGCTGTCGCCCACGTAAATTTATAAAATGTATCATTACATATAATTAAGCAGAGAAATAGAAAATTTATTTTTAAATGACATACATACACACACATTCTTGTGTTTTGCATGAGTTCACATGAAATATAAAGCTTACAAATGTATCTCAATAAAAAAAAGTAATACAGCTTTATTATTTAGCTTATACATATGACATGTCTTACTCTAACATGTTTTGTTTCTAATCTATTTCGAAGCTTTAATGCTCATATACAGAAAAAAGTTGAACAAAGAAGACTGCTTTTTTAGCGAACTTTAATAAAGCTGGATTATTTATACTAAATACATTCAGTAATTCCTTCTATGAAGTGATCAATGCAGCCAATGCTTTCATGCTTTCATGCTTTACATCCTTAATTGAATTCATATTATTCAATTATTCAAGTGCTATGTTGAAATCTAATTTGCAAAATAATGTTGATGAACTATGAAGAGGTGTATTATTTGAAATAGCTTATTTAAGCTTTGAAACCCATTAACATACATGCAAGCATGCTATCCGACCTGTTCGCATACTTTACTAGAAAAACTTTTTTAGAAATTACTAAATTATTAAATATTATATAATATTGTAATAGTATAATTGAAATTCAAAGCACTGTAGAAAACTTGTGTTTATCTAACACCTGTTTACATAATAAATGTTTATTATTTGAACTATAATAGTATTCTATAGTTAGAAACTCAATATTAAACGTACTTTTGTAACAAAGGACCAGATTCTCCAAAAACATTCTTCTCCATATTTTAAAGATATTACAACCCTTTTATAACATGTTCCTGTTATTCATTGTAGTAATATGAAACAAGGTACATGGATAAAAACCATGGATGTTATAGATGTTATCCAAAGCTGTTATTGGCACTATACAAAAATATATATGAAGATCAGTAACTGAATAAAATTACGATATAATAATTTTTTATATATTCTTAAATCAAATTAATAATTGTTCCTACTTTATAATATTATTCAATACGTTTTTTTGAAGATATATGTTTTAAAAACATGTTTTAGCTTTATATAAATGTTCTATATTCTGTATGCAGTATACATCGAGAAATATCTGTGATAAATTTAGTTTCCCGGCACCAAACCATATTTTTATCTTTTTTGGATTGTTAAACAGATTGACAAATATATGGTAATGTTGTTATTATAAAACAATGAAGTAATTATGTTGAATTTAATTGACATATTTTCACTTAAATAATAATTTTCTAAAACTCAAATTATGTCACCTGTTGTTTTCCACGATGAGCTAATAAAATATGATTTATATAATTACTTCAATAATAACTTTTATTATTAAATTTTCTGATTTCCCAGAAATGCTTAAATATTTATTATTTTCCCCTTTAAGTCATAAATTTGGTGGTCTTCGATCTTTGTAGTAAACACAAACGCAAGCGACAAAATAAAAAAAGTGTGCAATAACAAAATAAATAAGAGAAAAGAGAAAAATACTGGAATTTCTACACACAAATTGCAAAACAAAATATGCACAATAGTAATTTTAAATGTGTCATTTACAAACGTCAGAATAGTATCAGAGGAAGCATTAAAAAGCGCAGTAACATTGTGGCATAAAAGTATAAGCGTCAGTCAATGCTGTAATGTACACGAAAGATGCTTCTTTGAAAATCAAAATCAATGCTCATCTAAATTGGGTGAGCAGAAACGGCTTCAAATTACTTTTTTACACACTAACAAAAAAGAGGAGAATGAAATTGGTTTTTAGGTGTTCAAGCTTCTTTAACAAACATTACTTTTCGTAACAAGTCTTTGGCGTTTTTAATCTTAGGAATAGTTACAAATATAAAATATTAATCATTAGGAGCATTCCTCGTTCCAAAGCCTTTCTTCTAAGTTTAGATAAAAAATCAAATACATAACTGTATCGAAATGTTTCGCTACTTATTGTAAAAAATCTCCCTCCTCGAAATATTATAATAATGTTATACTTACTTATCAAAAATCTTTTTCTCCTGTATTTGATCGGTTTTCTTTATGTGTATTTAATTATATCACAACAGGACTAATCTGCACCCTACAAGATTATGGTAAGAAGAACATTTATTTATAAGCTTTTATAATATTCAATATTATGTTTCCCAAGATGGTGTTAGTGATGATGCTTGACTATTTAATATTAGCAACATATTTCAAAAAATTTCTGTGTATAATTAATCTCTTGTTCAAGCTTCTTCGTCAAAATCCAGATTTCACAGTTGCATAAGTAAGTTGATGTAATATAGGTTTCAATAACAAGCTTTTGTTTCTTAAGATATGTATTTATTTTTTGAAATCGTGTCTTTCTTCTTCATATAGCATTCAAAGCTAAGAATTAACGATGTTTCACGTCAGTGGTAATGCCTGCAAAGGTGCATAGATATTTGCACTTTTTTCAGTTGTCATTTTTTCTAGATGCATGATGTTTCTGTTTTAGTTGTAAGATCGTGTTCTTCTGCTATTTCCTTTGGTACTAAAATCACTTACTTATCTCTTCAATGCCTTCAAATGAATTTGATACATAACCAATATCATGAGTATATTGAAGGTCAAGGACTTCTGATGTTTGAGGTTTGCAGTAGTTGTGATCTATAAGATGGTTTGGCTGTTTCATGATCATACATTCCTAATTTGATTTCAGAGCATCCCCAAGATAAACAAAAAAATGTATTGGGCTTTAGTTTAAAATAGTGTATTTGCAATTTGTGAATCCTTTGATAAAATGATTTTATATTTAAAGGTAGATGTATCAATTTATAAAGATATATTATCGTAAGATATGTATTATATATATAGAATGAAAAAAGTACTATCGATAATTATTTTATGTAATCATGTTAAATATTTAATAGAAAACGGTTTTCTTAAATATTTGTAATATGTAAACAAAGCTAGCCTAGTTAATAAAACATTTAAGGGATATTTATAAGTCTATTAATTAAAGTTTGTACAAGTTATACTCACCTGTCGTTCACAGATTTTCTTCCAAAAACGTCATTGATTTGTAATCAAAATCTCTCCTTAATTTATTTGTCATCTTCAAAATTTATCCTTTCTTTATACATTCGCATTTCATATAGACTTTGGCGACTGTTTAAACTTTATGAAAAATTCACAAACTTATAAATTTATGAGATAACAATTTCATCCGTACAAATAGATTTATGAGTCTTTTGTGTTATTGTAATTTTTATTAGCGGATCATTACTGCGTTTTACAGGTCCGGTACCCTCCCTCCAGAAAAACTGTCAAAGGGTATTTTCTACAAGGGAATACATCTAAGACGATCAGTTTCAACCTCATAGTCGCCAGTGACATCTGGAAATCCGATAATGATAAACAAACCCCTTTTAAGCTTTAAATGACTCAAATTATTAGTTTCCAGTAAGAGAACACAAAGATGTACAAGCGCTTTCAAATTTTAAGAAATCATATGAAGAGGACAAAAAGAATAAATAGCAGAATAAATTATTTTTGTTTACTCTTTTGAAAGTAATGCGCTTGTTATAATGAACAGTATTATAAATTTAATCGAAATTATATTCAAAACAAATTATAAAAAATCTTTAATGACAAGAAAAATATTAATAATATTTATTATTTTTACATAACTGAAATTTTTATTAACAGATTTATTTTGTTTTATATGTATTTCATAATCTATTGTGGCACTAGCTGTTTTCTATGTTATTATTTATAATTATTTCATGAATAAATATGACATCCCGCCAACTTAAACAATTGCTCTTTTTTACTTTATAAAGTAACAAATATTTTATCTACACTTAGTTTTATTATTTAACGAGCAATACGGATATTATTATATTAAAATTTAGTTTTTTCACATACTACCTCTCAACAAAGTGAATAAAATACAGACTATAGATAGCATAAGTTGGGCGCACTTTAATACACTTGCAATATTATCATTATAATACTGTTTATCTGAATTTGAATAGGAAATACTGAAATGCAGCGAATATATAGTAATGCAACGAAATCCTTCTCCGAAAAAGATACAAAGGGAAATGGATAAATGTAAGAAACTACGTGTTTCTACATCAATGCATTTATTTGATAACATGGCATAGAAAGTGTCTTTATAAGTCACTCCCACAATCTTTGTAAGGGAGGTAACAATTTGAGTATATATTTCACTAAATGATTGTTAAGAATTATCAGTGTGATTGTTATGGCCTATATATACTTGAAATGTATTTATGTTCATTATGAATAAATTCATAAATATATGCATATATATATAAATCTGAATAGTGTGCTCCGCTTAATGATTATTTCAAATGTCTTTGAGCATGACTTCAAGAATTTGAATTCATCCTGCAAATTATTCTCCGCTCCTAGTAGTCTGCGTTCATGCATTAATTTCCTCATTATTTATCAACAGTCTAGACGCTTCATCCTCCAACAGATTTATATTAATGAAGACATAAACATGTTTCGAGCAATTCATTCCTATAAGTGGTGCCCGAATTAGAACACATAGAAAAGAATTTTAATATTCGTGATTTTCTAAAATGACCAAAGTATCAGAATAAATTTAAAAACAATCGACGATTTTTTAGGTAAGGTATAGCTACCTAGATGCATTTAATATCGCATTTTAGAGGTACTAAATAATAAAATAAATATTTATTTTATGCACTAACATTTCAGAAATATAAATCTATGATTTATGAATCAATTTGTAATTGTGCATTTTGAATATTAATGTTTAAAAAAGCGTGTGCATGCATTATAATTATTAGTTAACACTTAGTTTTATTATTTAATTATAGTAAAATATTCTTCGTTAAATATGGTAAGTTAATAATATTATGACCATAATCATGAATCACAATATATTTCTGAAATTTAAATAAATGAAAATATAGTTCTTTCAGTAACAAAAATAACGTTAAAACAAATACTAGTTTACCCCTGAGAGACATAATCGACTAAACTTTTATTGGTTGACATCTAAGCTTGAAACTGACAAAGCGTTTATTAGTTGATACCCAAGCTTAAAACTGACAAAGCGTTTATTTGTTGATATCTAAGCTTGAAACTGACAAAGCGTTTATTGGTTGATACCCAAGATTGAAGCTGACAAAGCTTTTATTGGTTGATAACCAAGCTTGAAACTGACAAAGCTTTTATTGATTGATACCTAAGCTTGAAACTGACTAAACCTTTATTGATTGATAACCAAGCTTGAAACTGACAAAGCTTTTATTGATTGATACCTAAACTTGAAACTGACTAAACCTTTATTGATTGATAACCAAGCTTGAAACTGACAAAGCTTTTATTGATTGATACCCAAGCTTGAAACTGACAAAACTTTTATTGGTTGATACCCAAGCTTGAAACTGACTAAGCTTTTATTAGTTGATACCCAAGATTTAAACTATTTTAGTCAATAATATATTTTACTAAAAAGTTATACGAGTATATAATGTGATTTAATTTTTGATCAGAAAATTTAACTAATAGTAAAAAGGACAAAAAACATTATTACGAATTTGTAAATGTAATATTTCGTTTACTTTATAAAATGTATTATACACATAACATATTATTTAATATATATGAATTAATTAATTTTCCTTCTTCGGTGTATTGTTATTTCAATTTAGAGAATCGATTTAGCTTATTGTAGTTTGTGGCACAATGTGTCACTTATTTTAAAAAATATTTTATGTTTAAACATAAACATAATTACATTAACGATTTTACACTATCTATCCTATGTTTTGCGTGATATTTCCAGTTTTATTATTTTCTATTCGAAATATGACGAACAATTCCGGATTAATTCTAAGATAAGAACTTCCATGAATTTATGCTTTTATTGACAGAAATAATCTCTACATATGTCAATTTCTACTCAGATTATCTTGTCATTGAAACCAAAGAAACAGGAAAAGGAAACGAACTAATTATATATAAGGTACCTCATTCATTTCATAGGTTTTGTTTATAGCATTTTGCTTTTCTGTGCATAAAAATAAATTTTAGATGTGTAGTGCGTAGTATGAAATAGTAAAAAATTAAATATTTTATGAACACATGTTTATTATTTCTATGTAAAAATTTCTTCTATTCATGTCTAGAAATGTAGCAACGATTCTTATATCGTAAATTTCTTTAAAATGATTTAATATTTGTATATTCGAAATACAATGCATTTTTTAGATATGCTTTTTAAAGATACTATCGGCTAACCTGGTATGCAGTAAAAGTTTGTTAATTGTATATTTTAATGTGCACATTTATTCCTTTCTTGTAGGTATTTACCTTTAGCTTGTACATGTTTAAAAAAAGACCGAGTTGGGCCTCATTCCAATGGTAAGACACGAGAATGGCATAACCTCTTTGGTTTAATCTTTTTGAATTCTGATTTGAATTTTGAAAATAAAAGTTATTCAATGTAAAGTAATTACTATAGAAAGTGTTTGGTAAACAGAAATTATTACGCAACATTGCTCTTGACCCCCTGCATGTACCAGGGGTAGCTTTAAATAGAGCAACTTAAACTTCGGTAGCTTTTCTCAAAATAAAGTTTTACAACTTTTATTGTTTTATTACTGTTGTCCTCCCAATGTAGTGGTCTCTTGAAAACACTAAAAATTCTCCCTTTGTACGCAAAACTTACATTTTATATAAAAAATGCACATTTCACACAAATCGACGAAACATTGATTCGGGTACTGATTAAGTTATTGTTTCGGAAATAATTTTAGAAATTTAAAGAAATTTCATTTTTTAATTGTACTTAGGCGACGGAACAGGGTGGGCAGCCCTTTGTTTCAGCTGCGTTTGGTGCCCCTAAAAAAATCAAAGTAGAACTAGAATAGTATACATATATATTACTTGTGAATACAAAATGTTTTCAATTCATATCATATATATAGCCAAAGACGTTAGATAAATAAGGTAAAATCTTTGTATATACCAAAAAGCCCACTGATTGATAGCAAGTACGCAAACACGCACATGCGTATAATTTAAAATCAGACTGCTCTTTTTATAATTGATGCCCTTTTCTTCAAATGCGGCTTTGCAAGACAATGATCATTTTTATTGGGGGGCGCGCCTGCCCCTTTGATAAATTGTATTGTATTTGTGTCCTTATAATTATGTAGTGCGTACAAATAAATAAAAGCTGGCTACGTCCCTGAATAGTATTGTAATATGATACTAAGGCACTAAGGAAATTCATACAATGATATCTTAGTATCTAAGCTAGGCCTATATTAATAAAGACGTTGCGGTTATTATAACTTACGGCAGCTGCATACATTAATGTTTTTAAAATATATTATAATCCATCCTTTGTTTATCATATAATCCAGTTATCTTATTATTATCTCAGGAAAATTTTAAGTTGGCGTATGTACTAATATGCAGGTATAATGTGTTTCCTCTGTTTTAATATTATAATTTGAATGCACCTTAATATATTATTTTATTTGTCAAGGGTCATGTTCGCGAAGTTAATCTAATGCCTATAAAAATGCAGTGAAACGAAATATAATTATTTGTTTAGTATCGATGTCTATAATCATGGCCTCCTTTGTAATTTCAAATGAGACCTTGCTATAATACATATGGTTCAAAAAATCAAACCTATTGTTTTCCGCCGTGCATAAGACTTTAACTTACTTTATAATACGTTAGTAGGTATCTCTTAATCTTATAACCATGCTTATAGTTATAACTAACAAAAAATTGCTCATGCTGATATTTTTACCTATCTATCGCTATATATGTATATTATAGTAGTCACTGTTACTTAAAAAGCAGTAGGCAATTTCATAATTTTTATTGTGTCGCGGTGTGGAGAACGCACTGTAGTCAGGTCGCTAAGCGTCAATATTTTGCTTAATCGTTACCACTGCTGATAAAAGCATCAAAATTTCAGAATATGTTCATATGGTGATAGATATCGATTTTAGAGTATAAGCCCCGAATTGTTTTGGGGGGCCATCTATGACGTCATAATTCAAAATGGCGGCCAAAATGACCATAAAATTGGGTTTAACTCAAAAACTAAGCTATTTAGAGCTTACAAATGTATTATCAACTAATATAAACATGCATATAATCTATCACAAAAAATATGTTTCAATATTCTCAGACCTATTGATGACATCATAATTCAAAATGGCGGCCAAAATAAGATTATAATAGCGTTTTGCGACCAAACTAAGCTATTCAGAGCATATAAATGTTTTATCAACTAATATAAAACATGCATATAATCTATCAGAAAAAATATCTGTAAAAGTTCTCAGACCTATTGATGACGTCATAATTCAAAATGGCGGCCAAAATAAGATTATATAATAGCGTTTTGCGACCAAACTAAGCTATTTAGAGCATATAAATGTATTATCAACTAATATAAACATGCATAAAATCTATCAGATAAATATGTTTCAATTTTCTGAGACCTATTGAGTACAGTACGTCATAATTAAAAATGGCGGCCAAAATATGATTATAATAGCGTGTTGCAGCAAAACTAAGCTAATTAGAGCATATAAATGTATTACAGTCGAATAGAAACATGGGGTCAATATTAGCCTATTCATACAACTACTCATTTTTGATACAGTTTGAGGAAGAATACACAGATGATGACACAGAGATCCCCAGAAACTTCAAGCACCATGAGCAGGGTCTTTCAACACAGAAGACCTTCAAGAGACAAGTTACCAGCCTCTCCGAAACCGTAAGTAGAATGGGTAATCCTTTCTTGGATACTTTCCCAGATCTAGTAACTCTTGACAATCGCAATTGCACAGACGAATCGGTTGTAACCTCAATGCGCACATTAGAAGATACTGGCAAAAACAGTACCAAGAATTTGTGAAGAATGTGCTCGAAGTGCGCAGCCATTCGATCCAATCAAAAGGAATACTTTACCGCTCTTCAAAAAACATCATCATCAACGAACGGCAGTGTCTAAGCAGGGGAAGAAAATAAAAGTGCTTCAGAACAATGTGGAATTTTTTGGCCAGCTATATATAGATATCTATGCAGAACCGGGAAAGTGATTTGGCTGAGTTCTTTGCACATGAGATGCAGTCCTCCCTTCCATCGCTCTCAGACTTCGGCAAGCTTCATTTACCAAATACAAAGTCTGACTTGCTGCAAAGTCAAGTCAGCTCAGTCAATCAGAGCCACCTTCAACTTATGACTGCAAAGTCCTAGATGGTGCTGTCATTGTCCACTGCCTGCCTATACTACCACTGTCAGTACATTTCAAGAGTATGCAGATAAGATATTCATACCTTACTCAGAAAATCAGCTGCAAGAAACCATGAGGTTGGATGTTGTATGGATACATACATACCTGGCAGTTGGAAGGAGTCTTGCGTAAAAAGTGTCGGCGAGATTAAACTGCCAGGCAATTGGATGGACTTCCTCCGTGACCCAATAAACAAAAAGGAGCTGTTTCTCTTTTTGACTTCCAAGATTAAAGAATTCAACTGGCCATCAGCTAAGGTTATATATGTCACATCAGTGCAAGATGTAACATCTATTAATGCCAGCATCCCCATGCAAAGCTGCAACCATTAAGAAGCAGACACCAGAATTGTGATTCATATACTACATGCGTTGGAGCAGGGGAAAAAACGTATTCAAGTGCGTACTATAGACATGGATGTTGTAGTCATACTTGCAGGCACATTTCATGATTTTCTTACAACTCATCCCTTGGCTGACATTTGGGTGGCATTTGACATGGGTAAGAATTACAAGTTCTACCACATCAACACCATCTGTGCAAGTCTGGGTGAACCACAATCAAAAGCCTTACCTGCGTTCCACGCATTTTCCGGTTGCGACACAACCTCTGCTTTTATGGGAAAGAGTAATAAGTCAGTTTGGCAGACCTGGCAGGTCTATGAAGATATCACAGGGACATTTGTTTCTCTGGCTAGTCATCCCTTTTAGCTGCTGGATCTTGACAATAACATTTTCCAAGAACTCGAGAGACTGACTGTTGTCTTGTATGATAAAACCAGTCCTTTAAGCTCTATTAACGAGACAAGAAGGGAACTCTTCTGCCATAAGAATCGAGCAATGGACAAACTGCCTCCCACTCAGAATACATTACTCCAGCATGCCCGACGTGCAGTGTATCAAGCAGGAATCTGGACGACCAGCACACAAACAGAGTTGAATGTTCCTTCTCCGCAGGATTTTGCGTGGACCAAGGTATTAGAGTCATTGGTACCAATTTGAGTGACAATTCCAGAGGTTTCCAGATCGTCTAGGGAGCTGATCAAATGCTCCTGTTAAAAGAAGACTGCTCCAAATGCAAATGTGGCAATGAAAATCTGGGCTGCTCATCACTTTGCAAGTGTAAATGTATTCATTAAAACATTTCTGAAAGTTAATTACTGTAAGAGACATCACAGAACATTCTGTTACATACTGTGTTTATTATTATTTGCTTGAAAATTGAATTATATCTTTACAATTTAAATTATATTGTAGTTATTCAAATAGAAAATTTTTATCATTTTGTGATATATCGGCAATTACACATTTTTATTTTTTATTACAAAGTATGCTCTAAAGTAGCATCAGCTGGAATTTGTAATTTAAATAATTCAACTAATTGACCAAATTATCTATTTTTGTGAAATATAATATAATATTTGGCTCTAAATTGAATGGTTTTCTATTTTTAACACCATATTATGGTCTATATGGGTACGACCCTGAGGCCTAAATTCTATTTATGGATTATTCATAAATAGTACAGTATATATAATATGTATGAATAGGCTAATTGACCCCATGTTACTATTCGACTCTAATACATTTATATGCTCTAAATAGCTTAGCTTAGTCGCAAAACGCTATTATAATCTTATTTTGGCCGCCATTTTGAATTATGACGTCATCAATAGGTCTGAGAACATTGAAAC
>JAYRBW010040293.1:0-11704 GCA_036023295.1 Invenusta paracnida
GGGGGGGGGGGGCTAGCGCCCCGCCAGCGCCGGCCATGCATTTGTGTAAAAAGATCTCTGTACGAATTTGTTATGTGTATCTTGAGAAAAATTTCATTTGAATTACTGACATTTTAGAATAATAATAATTAATATTACATTACATATAATATTATGAATATTATTTTAATTTCTGTTAAAGTAATGATTTTTTTAAACAGTTTATATTATATATATATTTTTCATATTATTTATGAATAATAATAAATCCATTAAGCAAGAAATACAACCCAAAATACCTTTAAACGTATTAAGGAAAAAATACAACATTCTTTAGGCTTATTTTAAGTTGCGTCATGAAATAGTTTGTTTAACCTCAAACCTTCCTTTTTATTAATTTCAATGGTAAACGTTTGTATGTTGTATACATGATATTATAATTGTAGAAATTTAAAAATAATTATATATAATTAAATTTTTTCAACGTGAAACCTTGTCATTCTCTGATTCAACATATTGCAATCTGTTACTTCTAAAAAAACATGGATCCTTTTCTTTTTGAGCTATAAGTATTTTCTTCTGTGGTACTAGTATAAAGCAAGAAGCAATTTTACTTATTAATTATAACTTTCTTTAAATGTAATGTCTCTAAAGATAATCACTATATGGAAAAAATAATTGATTAGAAAATATTACAATCATCCTTATAAACATTTGAAATCTTCTAAATGTTGTCGTGTTGATACATTTTTCGATTTTATGATTTTAATTGCTATTTAAGGACTAAAATAATAGTTACCTCAAGATATCTGTTGGTATTGCTTTCGGCACGAAAAATATGTTTGTTTACATGTGGCAGTTTACACAATATTTTGAATGTAAAGAATGGTTTTAAAATTTTCATTGAAGAACTAAAATTGCTTCATATAGTTTTAAAATAATATTCAAATAATACAGTAAATATTTCGTATTCCATCGTAATTAAACCTATTTTTTAGATGAAATTATGTTTCTATTCATTGAAAAGAAAGTAAGAAATGTTTATTGCTTGCAATCTCTTGCAATTTCAAACAATTTAAATATTGTTTTTTTAATTGAACGTTTCTAATAACATAAGATATGATTGTATTATTATCAATTATTTCAACGTTTATTGTTAATTTATTTTCTATTTTTCAGGTGGAATGTCAATTCTAGGTAAGTGTAATTTATATTGGTTTTTTATATATCTTTATTATTCTTTATGTGAATAATATTAAAGCGCATGTTATTTATACAAACAACCTTTTTATTCTTAACTGTGTTTATTTCACAAGTATGTGATATACAAGAAATATTGTTGGATGAACATTTCAAGAATAATATATTTATATGTGTTTAAATGTTTTAATGTATAATATGTATTATATTTTGAGATAAATAACTTACTTTAGATTTTAGAATTATAGTTGTTTTATTGCTTCTTAAAATAATCAATGACATCGCATAAATACAAATTACTGTTCAATGGCTTTTGAATCGTTGTACAGATAAAAAATATATTAATATAATTTTAAATGAATGTATTTATTATTTTGCAAAGCATGTCAACTAGAAATGGCTTTTAATTTCTATTGAATGGAATTATTTATGGTTTTAAAACTTATTTACTATTTCCTTCTAATATATTAACAAGTATATGATATGCGTAAATACTGCATCGCAATAAGCGTATATAATTATCGTAATACTTTATTTAACATAAATATATATTAATATCTATCTATTACACATTCTATTTAGGAATACTATTTATTTAAAATTTTACCGATTTAAAAACCACGGAATTTGCAAAAGCCTTATTTTACATACATAATATTTTTGTAGGCTTTATGCTTGCTTATATTTCATTATTATAAAATCATAGTTGCTGATTGCCAACTGTGATATACATTTTTTGTTAAGTCATTGATTATTTCAATATACAATTTATATACTGTTCCTTCGGATTGAACATAATATATAAATATACCTACCCAAATGCATAATATACTCCAGTTATCTTCAACCTGCATTTCCACCATCATGTTAAAAGTACTACTTCAATCCCAAAGGAGACTGGCCCTATCAGATTAATTTCCCTCTTTGCTTCCTTTTATTCCATTGAGTTAACTACGCTGTTTTATACATATTTGTCAAATGATTGGATACAATTCCCTATATGCCTACAAAATTGAAGTCAAATAATATACCTATACTCAGTGTTTTTCTGGGAATAGTTAGTGTATACATTAATATGTAATTGATTTTTTTTTCAGCATTCATGATTTGTGTGGCCCCATGCATAAATTAACGTTTTAGATATTTATTTTTAAAACTCCGAATTATAAAACTGATGTTTTAATTTTAACTTTAAATATAATATATACGTTAGAAATCTGACATAATATATCTGACATAAAAATTCAAATCTCAATTATACTAATTTATTTAACTTATCTTATAATATATTTTGTTGTTATTTTAAAGTTACTTTGAAAAAATTTATTTCGATTTGATTGAAAGTTTATTCGAAAATTAAAATTATTTGTTACTAATAGATACAATGTAGTCATGGAGATAAATATTAACTTTTTTGTTTAATTATGTGTTTATTATTAGAAGATACATGCATATTATGGATAGTACTTATTAATATATACGAATAGTATTCACGCTGCTATATATTTACTTACTTTTATGTGTGTATTATCTATTATTTAGAATTTACGGATCTCCTCATTTGTGATGATTTAACACCCAATGGTTAAAATATTTGAACATTTGAATGTTTTCTTATCTGTTGCCACTATCATTTTTATAGCGTTATATTATAATTTCATTATTATTAAAAAAGAATATTTTTATCTAAAAATTTTTGCTATAAAATAACAGTGAACATTTTAAGAAAAACGAAGAATTAATTGAAACCGGACTAGTTTTGGAAAGTTAGTAAGTATATTTTTTATTCAGTATGACCATAGTAGAGAAATATTTAAATTTTCAAAATTAAAAAACGTCAATCCTAATTTACGTTTAGATACTCGTATTAAAAATTTACATATTTTATAGCCTGTACTTAGTCATGGTCTCGTATGTTGATTGTGCATGTACTGAATACGACCATAGCTTCTTAAATTAATGTATTGTTGAAATATAACTGTATATCGGCTTATGTTTACTGCCAAAAAAAAGAAGAAAAATATCACAATAAAGCGTAGGGGCAAACTAAGAAAAATCTTTCACCTTATGGCTAGATCATCTTTGAAAGATTATTTACAAAGGAATTGAGCTGTTGGTCTACGGATTTTGAAAGCCCTCCACTTTTCGCGTTTAAACCTTCGTCACATCTTTATTTGTAAACTAACTGGTTATTTGATCTCACTAAAAAGTACAGCTCACTTGAAATTCTTGACACACGAAAAAAAATTTCCACTGTCAAGTCTCATGGCTGTGTTTCAATGACATTTCTTGTCAAGATTGAACCATTATTTTATTATACATCGCATCAACTTGCACTTTCTTATTTTTGTATTTAAAATGCTAAATTGTTTTTATCTTCTAAATTTAATTCAAATTTTAATATGTACTCCAATAAAACTTAATTAATATATTTTAGGTATATTCCGCATTGTTGTATTAAAAAATCGTTTAACAAAATAATATTTGTAAGTAGGTAGTATTATAATATTTTAATGTCACTGTTTACTGGTATATATAGTAAAATCACAAATTAGTGCAGGTATGTCGTTTATATTAATGTATATACTGTTTATAAATAGTAATAAGCAATATTGCATATTTGTTATCATCATTATAATATCTAGTATTACTATTTTTGTTAATATCAGACAAATATCAAATGCAGAATTAAATTTTCACTGTAAAATTGTTTTTGCGTGCTAGATAATATAGATTACACATAGTAGGAAAAACTTGCATTCTAATCGACCATTATATATAACATTCGTTGTAGCATATATTACATTTACTATATGCGCATATCAAAAATCAGTATGTACAGTTATTATGCAATTTATGGTACCTTATTACGCTCAACGAAAAATTGTAAACATATTAAGATATAAAGTTTTGTGTATTTGTATAGCTTATTCTTCGATTATTATTTAATAATATGTAAGGTTTACATGTTAAATATTCTCAGAATTTGTGTATTTTTATGTCCAGTTATCCATATTATGTATTCATGTTATGGGAAAATTATTTTATAAATCGGTTTGAATTTCCACATATTTAATATCTTGGTTAACTTGATTAGACATATTCACAAACATATTTCATGCAAAATATTTAATATCTAGAAACAACCAGTTTAACAATTTACAAATTTGTTAGAAAGGAATGTACTTTGTATGCGCAATGTGTATGACTATTTTGCGGAATAATTGTTGATTTTATGACAAATTAAAAGCTACATCGTAACGTTTGTTCATATAAATAATTTTAATTCATCACAAGGCAACATATAGTACATGTTTTTCAATGAAATACTTCAATATAAAGTGCAGAAATACTGTCCTGAAATGTTTCTTATCAGTTACTATATTGTACTGTTGATTGGAATTATCGAAATAATTACTGCTTAATATTGAAGCCGTAATTTTACGAAGGCAAAATTTGTGTTTCTCTCTTTAATTATTAGTGATTATAAATGAATTTGTTTGCTGACCCGTTGATTAGTATTATTTATCATCTATCTTCAGTTTAAACTGAAGATGTTTTTTAGGTTTATAGCTAGGTTTATAAAATGTTTTCGTAACCTAAAATATTTACATATATTCTGAAAATTCAAGCTTCAATTCTGTATTTTAAATAAATTTATAAACCGAAACTTTCATACGTATTTAAAACGATTTTTTATTAGTTTTACTTACATATCTACTCCATAGCTATTTTTTTTATAGTGTAAATATTTATATAAGCAGTATTATGTGTATACTAGTTGCATTTTATTTGTAATTATATTCCGATCAAAGTTATAAATGCAGTGACATACAGTTATCGCTATTTCACTGATGAGTCATTATTATATTATTATTGAAAACAACTACAACTGTCATATACCTATTAGAATAATTACAATTATTTGATTTTTTAATCATAGAAATTTAATACTTTCTGCTTAATAAAATGGGAACATAGCATTTCTCAAAACTCTTTTAAATTACATTTCTATCAGTTTACGTTTTTTTGTTTTACTGGTAGTCCTTTATTTTTAATTAGGTAGGATATGCAAAAATACAAATTTTTTTCGCCTTGTCCTCTAATATATGTTATAATACTAGATAAAATCTTCTAAATATAATAATTTATTTCATATACAAACATCTCTCAAAAGTGCGCTTTTCAAAGTTGACTTGTAGTAGGTATCTTCATAACAAAATTAAAGGTGTAGCACATAAACACTATATTTATAGTTTTCGTTTTGTTGTTTATACGACTTTTTTCATAATTTTATTACTTATATTGGTAAATGCATTGATTTTATTTCTAGCTCAAAACACACACCAACGTCATCGTAGTTATAGTCCAGTAGTGTCTCAGATCAATTCTGGTGAACCACGTCGATTAGCCACTTATCCAGCCGGCCACGAGCCAATGAGAGAGTGTCTTCCACCCATCGAGCGTTGTGATTGGCCAGCACCACCTTCACCGGCTGTTTTGCTTATGGAAAAAAGTGAGTATGAGTCGTCAAATACTGTATTTGGTATCAACCGTGTTTTAGATGACTCACAATTTTTTTGTGTTTCTGAATCTATGGAGTATCTAGATCAATATTCTTTCGGATGCCACTTTGGCACCTTTGGTGATTTTTTAATCGATTAATTATCAATATTTGAAGGCCTCCCCTGGTTGGTCTATATAGAAACCACAAAATATCTATAAAAAAACGTAATTCCTATATCAGTATGCATTTAAAATATTGTCAGTATATCTATCTAGGTATATCACACATTTCTGGACGTTTTTAAATCAATCGATTGAAAATTAAAACCTAATTACAAAATGGACACAAAATGAGGATATTAATTCACATTCACTATATTTATAATGTAGAACGTATGATATGTACCTACCCCTATATATAAATACCTAAGGGTAATTAAATACCTAGAAAATATTTGCATATTATGTAATCAACTTCAGCTCATCTTGTTATTTAAATTTCAATATATTATATAAATATACTTATCTAAGTATATTATCGGTTCGAAATAAATTCCCAATTTATCTAAACTTATGCAAACTGTGTAATGGATAATTTCTAATTAAATCCTATAAAATTAAATCAATACCCATAATACTTAACAAAAGGTGTCTGTTTCTATTCTGGGATTTTAGAAATTCTATTTGATATAATTCATTATCCAAAATCTATAATAAATATTGTGTTCGATTGAGTTGGCCCCGATAAGGTAAACCTTACATTTGGAACACAGTAAATGGTGAAATATGTCAATAACTGACCAGATAGTTTTCATACGACAATATCAAAAGAAGTAGTAACTATGGCTATATCACGGAAGGTAAACACCAAAAGTAAAAAATACTGATGTGTACGATGTCACTCTTGTCTACTCCAGAATTCTTGGACTGCAATCCTCTCATAAAATGTATTTGTTGATGTTCTTAGGTATGAATTATCGTCTATTGTGTCATCCATGTTTGATGATACGAGCGAAATGTCCATTTCAAAAACAAAATCGAATATTAAATATCAACTCAAATTTGAAATGTCATACAGATATTCACTAGCTTCAGTTATTATTGATGGCAGCGCCATTTTCTGGGTAACACACTGGCCATACAAGGGAACAATATGCGATTATATCAATAACTACAATAAAATATACATTTTTAACCCTCGAAAAACTCTATTTGGTATCCGACCGTTACATAGATTTCAGCATTAAAGGGGGAACCAGATTAACACTATTAGGAGAATGTGCTAGCAGAATTCACCAATTTAATCTGAAAATGTCATTAATCTCCACGAGATGTTGTTCTCACTGTAACGGAGAACAAAGTTCAGTTGACTAATTTAATTTGTGAGCAATTGACAAATGCTGCCTGTGTGAAATCAATGATTGACAATTGTTAATAATTGGACAATCAGTGACTCTTGTACAGGTCCACTTTGGAACAGTTATTTGACGAGATGACCTGACGACAGCACACGAAAAAGCCGATGTAATAATTAATGATTTATTTGCTTTGGGAGTGTTACAGACAAAATATCAATAGAATTGATTGGAAACATCAGACCAAAAACAGCTGAATAAATAGTATAAATGTGATTTCTGATGACACGGGTGTGTTCATGCGTACCTCTGGTGTATACATTTTGTGTCAATCAAATATCATTGCAAATAACCATGGAAATTACACATCGGAACACTGATTGATATTGCAGCTTGGTCAAGAAAACACTTATACATTGCATCACGATTACCTGCACTACATGCTCTAATAGGATGCGACATAGTTGCTCAATACTTCCGAATAGAAAAATCTAGTGCAATCAAGTATCTCAGATACTGCTACACACTCCATAAACTTGTAATATGAATCTTGACTTAAAAAAATCATTGTAGAGACGACTGAATTAATTTGCGCGTGCTATGGTAATAAAAACATTGGAATATGTCTGATGCTAAAGTTGAAATGTGGCCAGATAATTGATTAGAAGGGAGCTAGGGTAACTCCCGAACTAAGATGCTTACCACCAACCTTTATAGAACATTCATTTCAAATGTTTCTATAAGAGCCCATATACAAATGACAATTTGGAAGTTATCGTCTAATAATCCACCAAAAATTGATACAACTTTATATGATTGGAAACGTGACAATGCGTCAAAATCATTACTGCCAATACTGGATGTTGAATCAATTATTAATTTGGCTACACTAGATATTCTTAAATTAATACACTGTGAGTGTTATTATGAAAAAAGATTGTTGCCACTCTCTATTGCCATTATACTGCGGCCAAACTTCCTCGTATGTCGGGGTGAGCAAGGATGTAAAAATAAACGAACTGCTACCATAGATTTGACTGCTGACGATGAGGAGGACTCTATTGAAATAATAAATTTGTAAACATTAACTCTAATATTTTTATGATTACTTATAATAATTAATTCATTTTATTAATGTATGTACAAAATATATAATATTAATTACCAAAAAGTTTTATCGCCAGTTTTGATAATTATACTACAGTATATACTATGTATGTAGTATTTAATTTTTAACATTTTAGGGTGAAATTTGATTAAATAAACAATTTCCACAATAAATACATATTCAAATTATTATGCGTGTTTAATTTTGCTTATTCAATATAAAACTACTTATTACATCGTAAATATTCTACAATATTTCAAATACCCTTATATTGACGCTATTTTGTATCTGTAGATTTCAATCGATTGATTTAAAAACGTCAGACAATGTAATATACTATACTTCAAATGTTTTAATTGCATATATTGTTATGTATAGGGATTACGTTTTATTTCAAAAATATTTCGTGATTTCTGTATGGAGCAATCAGGGGAGGCCTTTAAATATTGATTATCGATTTTTTCAAAATCCCCCAAAGGTACCCCAAAATCCCCCAAGGTACCAAAGTGGCATTCGACAGAATTTTGATCTAGACACTCCATAGATTCAGAAACTGCAAAAACATTTTGTGGGTCATTCAACACACTGTTCCGCCGCTGAAAACTGGACTATATCTTTTAATCCTCCATTGTCTTAATAATTTCTAGATTTTACACACGAATCCTGTGTTTTAACATACTATTAGTTATAAAATATATATTATAATTTCATTAAAAGTCCATTGGCACTAGAGCAGATCCACATGTTAGCGTATTCTCATTATTGAAACCGTTTATACATATATATATAAACGGTATGTATTTCTAACTGACACTAAGTGAAAAATAAATAAGTAGCCTTTAGTGTCTGTTTATGTTCATGGTCACTTGATTATGTTCATAGATAAACGATGGATCTATCTTGTGTGAAATATTATAAGTAGTTCAAAACTATATTGGATATAATGGTATGCATTTTCTTTATTCGCGCTTGTAGGAAGTCGCCATCACGCTCCCACGAATAGTGAATTGAACGTAAGTCTCAACAGAACCTGTCAAAACACCATGTCAAGTGTGGATGGCTCAATGGTGGCGAGTCCACAACACTCTCAGATATCTGCTAATTCCTCGATCGCTCTCAATACCACGGCAAATGAAAGCAAACTAGACCTGGAGATCAGCCAATTGAGGAGGACTGCAGCTCGTTCTGGAATGTCTAAAGTGAGAATAATTATTTACGATGATATTAAAATGGACTGAAAGTAGTCTAGGTTTTTGATTTTCGCAAAGCTTCATATGTTTTGTGAGAGTTCCACAAACTATAAACGCTCGTAGTTGGATAAAATATTATTATATTTTCATTTACAATAGAAACTTTACAAATATTACGAACAACTTCTATCAATTCACCATTAGTTAACTTTAAAATGAAACTTGCAACATAATTGTCTTTGATGCGAAAAATAATGTCTTGTTTAAAAAATGTAAACTTAAATCCTCTTGATTTTTAAAGTTTGAATAAAACTAGGCATTAAATATACATTAAACATACTTCAATATTTTGAATATTCTATAGTTTATAAAATGCTTTACTTGTTATCTAAATTTGAAGCTTAATGATTGTATGATATATACGCTCAAGATAAATGTTAAAGTAAAAAGTCTTTCTATTGAATTTACTATAATTTTGGACCTTTTTATGACAAAAAATTACAGCGTAATTATACCTCATGGTTAGTAATATTAATTGTTCTGTTTATATAATGTACATGATATAACTTCTTTAACCTATATATTTTTAATGCGAATTATAATAATTAATTTTCATAAATAATTTTATTAGTAGTACTATATATTATAATATGACTATGTATATTAGAGAATACTATACTGAAGGTATTCCTTTATTTATTTATTTAAATTTTTGTTGATATTCTGTTTAATCTAATTAAATTAGTATTTAAGTATACAGACTATAATACTAAATGCATCTTTTTACTGGAATTTTTACTTTTTCGTCATTGTCAACTGTATAGTGGTATAATATAGACGTCTTCTCGGAGAAAACACGTGGATATTGTCGAAACCAACCGACTAGACTTTCTATACTCAATGCCAAACTCTTAGTGTTTGTTGTTTTAAAACTCGGGTTTGTCTTGCAAAGCAGTAGGTATTCAGTCTCTTATAAACATTATTAGAATAAACCTTGTATATGTCCCTCTCCTTGCCTCTTCCATTTTCTTCGTACCTTCCATTAAGGGAAGACTAGAAAGTCTACATCACAAAACAGCCTTATTTTTGGGATGTATGTTCTTCTTATACCCCCAATCAAAGTTGAATGAATAATTAAATACCTACCTGGTTTTAATTGGGGATAAAAATGTCAGCTTGTGTGTTTATGTAGTTTTATTAGTTACTTTTTAAAAATCCCGATCTCTTAAAAACCGCATTAAAATACTTTTTGATTAATTTTAAAGTAAAAAAACATACTCTTGAAAATATTAATATCCTTTTTCGAAGTGTAAATATTTTTATTTGCATATTTAAAACTTATGCTCTAAACGATTCCGACGTCAGATTGGTTTAAAAAGTTGAAAACGAGAGAAGCATCAAATCTCTAAACATTGACATTCAAAATAATATTACATGTATGTAGAAAACGATTTTTTTACACTGTTCAACGCTACTTTGATAATGTCACTCCTCTATAGGTTAGTTACATATACCAGATTAAAGGAGTAGGTTCCAGAAAAGAAGAATCATATTGAAAAATGTTGCAAACAATTCGAAAATTGGTTTCAATCGATTGATGCACATTACGTATATCGGAAGAATAAGAAAAATCAATATTTGTTGCTCGAAGTAAATAATGAAAAACTGCACCAAAAGTTAAGAAAATGGAGCAAAGTTCCGTTTAGAATATATAATAAACATTTTAAAGAAAGCACTTCAATTTGTTAAATCGAAAAAGGAATTATATTTAACATATAGCAACATGTTAGAAATTATTTTGAAATATGTCACAGGCAGAACTCCGGTAACTGAACTTAAGCTACAAGAAATAAGTCAAATAAGGAAACCTGAATTTTTGCCATCTGAGCAGGCACACTTTATGGTCGTTCAGGGCTTCGTGGGGTTGTTGATTGGGGTCTTGTCTGTAATATTTCATGCCCGGGAAGTCCGTGATGACGTGGACCAAGTTTTCTTTTTCGTAGCCGTAGAGCCTGCAGCTTGCCTCCTCTTCTTTTTTCACCCTATGGATCCAGTACCTAAGCTCCGGGTGGTAGCTGCTACGTAGTCTGCTCATCCTTGGTCACTTCTGGCGATATTATCCTCCTTACCTCTCTCTTATTGTCCTCTTAACTCTCCCTAACCCTAACCCTAACCCATACTCTCAATACAACACCACTCCTTTGACGCCATCCGCCCGGAGTGCACGAAAGTGACATCCGGCGAACTGTCTTCATCAGTCCCGCGGTTCACCCTGATCTCCGACTTATTTCTCTATTTTCCGGGTCGATGTTATTCCGTGTCGACGCTATTCCGTGTCGACGCTATTCCGGCTTTTGCCAAATATT